>PVIC010024332.1:0-26088 GCA_004025085.1 Thryonomys swinderianus | reverse complement strand
CCACTGTACTCATTGGTTAATTGTAACCTGTCCACTTTTTAAAATCTTATTGGTAGCCCCCTATTTCAGACCCGCCTCACCTCGTGGCTTTGCTCCATAAAAGCCCTCTAAAAAGTGAGGTAGGGGGGTTACCCACTTTCTGGGCCCCCCTTCTGTCTCTCTTAAGGCAGAAGCTTTCTCTCTCAATAAAATTTTCCTACTCAAACCTCTGTTGTTCCTAAAATTCATTCTTCAATTTTTAGAGAACACGAACTCGCGTTTCAGGTGGGGAGTTAGGCCTTAACTCTCCTGCGTCAGATCCACACAGGGCCCGTGTTATTTGCTAAATAAATTTTAGATATTACACAGGTTCCTTCTAATAGACAACGGACCCAAAGGGAGTCCGTTACATGAATGTCATAGTGTCACCTTTTGAGAAAAGATGACAGCAGGATTATTAGGGAGAGAAATGTCGGTATACACAAAAACGTCGTGATGGTGTCTGGGTGTTGCAGGAGAGCGGTCAGGTGACCGGGTCTTGGCTGTGGCCTGGGCAGACAGGAGGCTGATCCTGTGCACACAGCCAGCTGGCATGGGAAATTCGTCTCAGCATCCAGCAGGCGGGTGAGGTGCACACCGTGCGGAAGTGCAGGGACAGAAAGGCTGTGCAGCTCTGGCAGGGGCCTCGGGTTCACGGCGACGTGGACAGCCAGGGACAGGCTTCCGGGCACAGACACAGTTTAGGTATTTTTCCAAGTAATACTCTCTTGTACTAAATAACAGCCACTTCTCTGCAGGATGAAATGTGATCTCCTTATTAACCTCAAACCTTCAAGACAGCGCAGATACATTCAAAACAGTCTTGTATTGAAAGGGAGACTGTGAAGTTAATGAAAGGGGACTGAGGATTCCATGGGGAAGGGTGGAGTCAGGGAAGGAAGAAAGAGGCGGCCGACCAGAGGAGGCCACCGAGCACGAGGTAAAACAGGAATTAGAACTATGGACACTAGGAGCAATGGAAGCCTTCGAGAGTCTACTACGGTTAAATTTCTCTTTTACATGGAGTGCAAGGTAGGCTAGACTCCTTAGTATTTAAATTCTAAGAGAAAATTGGTCCTGAATATCAGCAAGATTTGGAAGCACTAACATCACTACTTAGAAACCACCATGGGCCTAAATCTAGGCTCTCACGTCTCCAAAAAGGGCACAACACCTGATGGGACCACAGAAAGAAATACTGCACGTGCACTGTCTTTAGACAGTAGGTGGCTATCGTGAAATAACAGTTTATTCTCTCCTTCAGGGACATGCTAAGATCTTTGCATACAGGCACAGAAAGCCCCAGTGATAATGAACACCTGTAATATCACTAATATCAATATTTAGTGGCAGGTTTGCATAATGCCTGAGGGACTATCCACTTGTTTTATAGCTCATCACGTTGACATCAGTGACTTCGGCAACATTCGTATCTTGAAATTTAACAGTAACGAACTAAACATGGTTCCCAACTTTTCAGTATCCCTCCCCCTGAGAATCCTGACTACAAATATCAGATAATGCCTTGTAATTCTTAATCCACAACATTTGAGGGTCATTTCTCATTCAGCAATATACAGCTAGAGGAGTAGCAATGTTTAAAGTTTGATTCCCAACATGGCTTTAGTTACCTTTAGACCCTTGGGATTAAGAGACTCTTAACTCTAATTTTAATATCTATATTACTTTTTAAGATCCACATTCAATAGCCAGACAGCGAGTCCGTTTGGGGAAACAGGTGTGGGCGATGAGGGTGAAGCCGCTCGGTGTGGAGTCCCAGTCACTCACTTATTAAGTGTGCAAACTTGGCCTCGGGCGGCGTCCTGCGCTAGGCAAGGGCCGGTCACATCAGCGCCTGTGGCCTTCTCACTATGTGCTGAACGTGGTCTGCACTCGGGGGTCTGGCGCCCGGTCTGTCCGCTCAGCGGCCGGCGTGTGGCCTGGGCCCTGGACACACAGGCCAGCACTCTCGCCCTCGCCTCCTTAGTAAGTCTGCTAGCTGGACTTGACATCGGCCCCCGGCCCCTTGGGACTCTGAGGTACAGGAGTCTGACTGGACAAAGAGCGGCTCCCCGGGCAGCCATCACTGAAAGGTCCTTCGAAAGCAGCAACGGGCCGGGCTGGAGTGGACATGACCCAGGAGCGTGCGGATTGCATTTCCAGAGCATTATCCAGGGACTCACAAATGGAAAGGAAGGGTGTCTGCAGCCCGGATGCTGCGTTTCATGAAAAACCCACTTTTAGGAAAAAGCCAGTTGGACCCTGGGCCTCGCCTTGCCTAGCGATAGCTCATTAAATAGTGGCACCTAGGCCCGGCCCGGCCCGCCAAGGCTGCAGGTCGGTGCATCACCGGCGAGGCCCTGTCCCTCCGAGGGCAGCCTGTGGACGGGGGTGTGCGGCTGGAGCCTAGGCCCCGGCGCGCCGCCCGGAGAGGCGACTCGGAGCCTCGTTAATTAGACCTCGGCAGGACCACCAGTTCCCTGAAGCTCTCTTTTGTTGATCTTGCTGTTTTAAGACAAAATTATCTCAGAACAAATTTTCTTCTATTTTTAGGCACACTGTGGATTGTGAAACTGGAGTCTCAGTGCTTATTTCATAAACATGCTGGAGACTGTCTCTGGAGACAGACGGACGGATGCGCTGGCCGCGGGCAGTTCATGCTGAGCTCGGAGAGACCTGGCAGCACGTGACCTCTGCGCATGGGGCCGCCCGGAGGGAAGACGAGGGCATTGCCGGCCTGGCGCGGGTCCCTCTGCGCGCCCCGGGCTGCTCAGTGCTGCTTTATGCTGTTACTCTGAGCGCTGGAGGTGCCGGGACACGCAAACCTGTTCGCCAGGGGTGAACAGAGCCACCCCAGCCGCAGCCTGGCCCTGCCCCTGACCTGGAGCCCTCTGCCCCTTTGCTGCCGGAGATCCCGGCGGAGGGCCCGGCCACGCCGGCCACCCAGGTCCTGTGCCGGCAGGGAAGATCCAACCGGGCCTCTCCCGTGTGCACTCTGAGAACGTCTCGTCTTCAGCTGCTCCTCCCACCCTGGCCCTGCTCTCTGCCCACGATTCAGGGGCAGCCACGCACAGCCTCCCGGGGCGCCCGCGGGGAAGCGCCGTCGCAGCCCCTGCCCTGCCCGGCCGGCGTGGGCCCCGGCCTTCGCGAGCACTGTGCCTCTTGGCCCTCTCGGCAAAGGAGCTCCGTGACTCGCAGACAGACTCTGCCTTCTGTCCATATCTGCGCCTGACCTGCTCCCCCCACATACCAGGATAAGGGAGCTTGTCTTGGAAAGACTCGTGGGACAGATAAAGCTGCTTATCTTGGAAAGAGTCCAACCTGGGAAACTCAGCCCCGGCGCTGACTCTCCACCTCTCTGGACACCAAGGAAGAAGTCCGTCCGCCACGCCTGGAGCCCCTTCTCCAGCCATGGCCCCGTGGGGCACAAGGCGCCCGTCCAGAGGACCAGCCTGGCGCTGGGAGCCCGTCCGCTCGCAGAGGAAGCAGCCGCGCTGGGATCCGGCCGCCGCGCACACCGCGGCCCTTCGGCGAGAAGCATCGAAGCTGGAGCAGAGGTGCGAGTCAGGGCGTGACTAGAACTCAGAATAAAACCTAGAGACGACAACGCTAATTATGAAGAGGGTGTGCCCGCTGATGCGCCATTCAACGTGACTTAAATCCAATTACAACCACTCGGCCGGATGACGGGGCTTTTCTTCAAAGCCACTTCAAGAGGTGACATTTCACAGGGCGACGGCCCCTTCAGAAGAGAGGTCGGCTCCTTGGCCCCGCTGTCCTGCCCAGCGCAGCCCCGAGGACTCCAGGACCCGTGTTCTTCCCTGGCGCAGCCAGGGGCTCCTCCTGGGCTGTGACAGATGGCGTCTCGTCCACTCGGCCCTGTTACTTTGAGAGAGGCCGCGTGTCTCCCCGGCCAGAAGGCACCACTCGGAGTAAGAGGGAAGGAAAACCTTCGCGCCTGTCTCGCCCCAGCCACCTGGCTCAGTCCCTCTTCTCATCGGAGACAGTGAATTGAACACTGGGTGGAGGGTTCAGGGGCAGTGAGCAGTAGTGATTTTAGCTACGTTTCATTTTTAAGGAAGAAAGTAGGGAAATTCCTTATGAAAAGGATAGGTAAAAAGGATATCGGATTTCTTATTTTCACTCTTTGCTCCTTTTGCTAGGAATTATAAATAAACCAGAGCACCTTTTTGTGCAGGCACCATGATTCTGTTATTATCGGTTTCGATGTGAATGCTAAATACTAAATCCCCTTTTAAAGAGGATTTGAAAAATCAGAAAAATAGGGAAACAATGACTGGCTGAATATTATGAGCCGGTAAATAACCACAGTACCCTGTACACACCCGATCTGGTCTGAATGTAATGACCCTCAACTGGCCCACAGGAACCTACCTCGTTTGGGAGAGAGAATTTAGTCAAATGCCCCTAGTGGCCTGGGGTAGCCACTGCAGCTTCCCTAACTCCTGTTCACCCTTGGTCTCCTAAGTCAGTAGTTTCATAGTGTTTCTTAAGGATATTGAACTTGAGCAACAAGGAAACAAAGGCACCTGGACTGTGCACGATTTAGCAGGATCACTAGGAGGAGCCCTCGCTTTTCAACAGCAGATATAGAGCCAATGATTACCGAATCAAGAGTAGCTTTGGGTTTAAAAAGTACGGGTACAAAATTAAATATTAATTAATAAAAATATTACTAATAAATATTAATAATAATAATTAATAATAAATATTCATTACATATCTGAATAATTAATTTATAATCTGCCTTGTTCCAGAAAGATTTAGAAGCTATTATCATCACATGTAAATTACATAAACGAGGAGAGGAAGTACTAAAGCCAGACGGGTACCCAGTTCAGATATTCCTCTTCGAACCACCAAGCTCCATTCCTGCAGCTGAGTGACTAAGTGAGGGATTGGACAGAGTCTATACATACAATATTCGGAACAAAGAAATGGTCAAAGGAGTCGCCAGCTTGATGACTTTGTCACTATTTGAATACTTTACACAAAGTTCACTAATGCATAACAGAGCATGAAACTACAGTACTCTGATGTACAGCACGATCAGCAGAAACTACAGTGCGGAAGTGCAGACGAAGCCACCGTGAAGCCCTGCTGCCCTCACAGGACGGGCTGTAAGTCCAAAATCAGGTCTTAAGTCCCGACAGTCATTAACAGGTAGGTCATCAAGTGAGGAATATCTGCGTCAAAGCTCTGAACAAGATCCATATTTTTCTCTCTCTGCCAAAGAACATCATGCTTCCCAGCTTTAAGATTTTCCCCCTGGAGTTGTAACTCTCCTACTTACCCACTGAGTTTACTGACTGTCAGCAGACTTGCTACTGCAATGAGATACACAACTTTATCAGATACACAACTCTATCTCCTCCCCTTGAAAGCATTTATCCTCTAATTGTGTAGTAAAGATCCTAGGCTGCAGAGTGTCCAAACATCATATGGTATAATTTAAATTAAAAAGCAAAACCCAACACAGCCTTTATTTTCTCTTTATGTTACAGAGGTTAAAAAAGAATCTGAATTCCTGTTCTAGGGCCCAACGCCCCAGATCAGACCAACAAGACACCACTCTCACTGCACCCCGTATCGCCAAAATGAAATGTTCAGGGTACAGATAGATGTCCACAGTAGAAGAGGCTTTCCTGAGAAGAGGAACCCATGGAATCAGTGAGGCGGAATAATCAGGAAGTCCCCTCTGCCTTAGCTCTTTAAAGTATTTTGAAATACCACGATTTTTCCTTCCACTATTTTCTTCTTCATTCCCATCATATAAACCCACCGTCTGCCTGTTACACAGTGGGACGTCATTCCATTTGGAAGAATGGAGAGAGTTCCCTGCCAGAGAGGAGAGGAAGTACTAAAGCCAGACTGGTACCTGCGGAGTCCCAAACATAAACCAAGCTGATCTCCAACGAAATGTGTTGTCGTTTTGTGTTTTGACACACACGTATTAAGGATTCCTAAGCCCATACTTTGTTGAAGTTAGGCTGACAAAGAGATGATATCATTTTCTTGCTATTTATTTCCAGAAACTCACATTGGGTGAGGATAAAAGACTGTATTTTTCATTTCTCAAAAAAAAAATCAAAAGAATAGCATTCACAAGTGGAACAATAAGAAAGAAAGAAGAAAAGTGAAGTCACAGGACTTAGGAAGACTTTGTGGACACAAATTCCTATGTTCTCTACAGTTTTTCTTTTAATCAGGGAAACGCGTCCCTCTACTAGCTTTTCATTCTGACCCAGGTTTTTGATTTCAGATTATGGATAGCCCTTCTGACTCTTATGATTTTCTTTCTCTGAAAAACTTTGATCACTCACAATGATTAGAAGACTGGCTGACTTTTCTGTATCTTTTAAAACAATTATCTCTTCAGAAACTGGCATTTCGGCCTTTGGTGACATCACTGTGCGTGGTCAGGCTGATGCTGTATTTGCCAATTCTCCTTTTTGCTCTATCTCTTCTCTTCTGTATTGACTTACAGCTCACAGATTTGAGGCTAACAGCACATGGTGCTGAGGCACAAACCTAGAAGCAGAAAAATGGGGCTGAGGTGGCTTCGTTTTGGCCAGAGAGCTGAAGTTTGTGAGCATCACTCATTTCTTGAGTGCCCGTTGGCCACCGACACGTCAAAGCCTTTGGGAAGAGCAGGCTTTCTCTGATTTGCTTGCTGTGAACAACTAGAAGTCTTTAATGCAAATATGTTTTTTTTTAATATCCTCAACCAACCTAAATAAATTTACTGACCCTATCTACCTAACAAATTGACATACTGATGTAGAGAGGGAGATAGATACTAATATGCCAAGCTAGCTCGTGAGAGACACAAGAAAGTTTGCTCCAATATCTAAAAATGTTACCTCCTGCTAGAATTCAAACTCTGTGTCTCTCTAAGTCCATCTGAAAGGCAGACAAAATCAATTAGCAACCCTTTCACCCTCTGGCAAAAAGGGCATTTCTGCAAGAATGCCTTCCAGAAGCCCTGGGCTGCGTGGCCATTGGCTGTTGTGCTGCGCAAAGGCTTAGACACAACTCGTGGGCTTCCCCAGGGGACGGAACTGGCTCCGTCCTGTCTCTCCTCCACCTTTGTCGGCGGGTTCTCTGCCCGCAGGGTGAGGGCGACTGTGTGTCCCCATGTGGGGTCAGCTGTCAGGAGACAAATCTGTTTAATATTTAGCTTTGAAGGAAATGGGCTGAAACAGAGATGAAGGGCTCAGCTCCGAGCGATTGGGAAAAACAAAAACAAGCCTCAATGGTTTCAATATTTCCATGGAAAAGTAAAAAGGTAAAGGTAACGCAGGTGAGGGGGAGCCAGAGAAGGAGACGGAGACGGAGGGAACGCCCCGCCCTCCGGGGCGAGCAGCTGCTGCCAGTGCTGGGCGCCCCCCAGCTCGGGTGGCCGGAAACGGAGCTTTCCCACCTGCGTCCAGCCACGAGGGTCCCCCCCAGACCCAGAGTCCCCCCGGGACCCCCGAGCCTCTGCTGCGGCCACCGGGGTTGGTCAGAGCCTCGGACGCATGTGCCTCCCGTGGGGTGTACATTTCGGCGCCCCATGTGACCGTGGCTGCCTGCCTCAAAGCCCCCTCTGCAGCATGGGGGAGACATCACCAACACAACTCCACACCTGGGAGTGATAAAATGAGAGAAAGGTTTTGAAATTTTACCATTTGAAAAGTTGAAATTTAGTGTGTGTGTGGGGGGGGTTCATCACGATTTTTATTCTTCCGACTTTTTAAGACCGAGTGATTTCCACTGTGAGGCAAATTGAGGTCGGTACCAGTTCTCCAGAGTACTGCCCACCCGAAGCAAACCACGCAAGTTTTAAATAAAGTGAATTTCCGGGTAAAGAGTAGTACAAACATCAATTTTCAAGAAAAAGGAAAACAGGACTCACAGGAAAAAAATAAATACGACCACAGAGTCAAGAAGAGTGCAAAGTTACGTACAGTTTTCAAAGGAAAAGACACTCAAATCCGCATCTCCTTAACGAAATAGACCCCAGGAAAACTGTTTGCAATTTCAGAGCCCTCTGCTCCCTCTTCACCAGGGACGGTCCCTCGTGGCCGCGGAGCCCAGGAAGCAGCTGGACTTGTCCTCGGCCCTCTCGCTCGTGGCCAGGGCGTCACCGGCCCGGGACTACGTCAGCCAGCTCCGGGCTCCTCAGGCACGGAGCCCGGCTGGGTTTCCTTCACATGTGCCCTTAGGGAACTGAAAGCTGCCCGGGTTCCTAGGGTTTCCATTCAGCCTAAATTCATCATACAGTGCACCAAATAAAAATCGGCTAAAAACTAAACAATACTTGATGTAAACACAATCTCCCTGCTTTATGTCTGCCACAGGTTTCCCCGTCTTCCATGGCACCTGCCCGGGACAGTGAGCCCTCCATGGGCAGACGCGTCATGGCTGTGGGCTTCTGCCGTCGCCTGGCCCTGGCTCCGAGCCTTGCCTGGGCACACCCAAAAGGAGGCTGTCAGATCTCTGCTGCACCTTTGGGTCCCTTCTCCCCTCCAGAGCTGGAGACAGGAAATAAGAGAGCGAAAAGCACCCAGGAAAGGGCCGAAAGGGTTCCCAGGTGAGGATGCCCGTGGCAGGTGACCTCAGAGACAGCCTCCTCTGCCCCGTGCGCACACCGTGTGCAGGGCCACCCCGCACCATGGCAGGGGCAGAGCGCCGGGTGGTCACTCCCGAGGTAGAGGCCGTGCATGTCTCCGGCACCTTCCAAAGCATTTCTCTTGGCCTCGCAACTGAACCTCTTATTCCGCGGCAAGCGAACTGCTGGACGCCGTGTCTGGTGAGGAACTGGAGCTCGGGGCTAACTTTTGTGGCCAGCTGTGGCCTCAGGAGGTCTCCGTCCACTGAACCTGCAGATAAGACGAGCCAGTGGCTTTGCTGCAGCCTCCTGCGAGATCCTGAACCAGAAGCAACCCAGTGAGCCTATCTTTAGAACCAGGACCACAGACTCTACGAGACCCCAGGGTGTTTGTTGTTTTTAAGTCTCAGAGTCCTGCATACTCTGTAGCAGCAGATAAGGAATGCAGTGACTTGAGATTATTTTGAGATACGAAGGGAAAGATTGATGCTCCCATTTGCCCCCGCCCTGGGGATGATGGTAGAAGGCAGACCTGATATGTCTGTGACCCGAGGAGGCTCACCGGCCCCCAGCCCCCTTCTCCTGCTGCTCACGGCCCGCAAATGGCCTGGCCTGGACCTCACGCCCACCGCAGCTCCGCTCTGGTGGAGGTTTTGTCATATTTGAGCCACGGTGTCATAATTTCTGACTCTCAGTTCTGCTGCTTCCAAGATTTTACAGGAATAATGGGAAGAACAGGCATCTGCATCCTTGTCTGACAGCTTTATTTACTGTTGAAAATGTTTATTTGGAGAGCAGATCAGTGAGGAACTCCGAGACAGCCTGCTAAGATTGCTAAGGGAGGGGAGTCTGGAGCGAAACGCTGTCCAGACTGCTCCCGCCCCCGGCCGGAAATGATGGGAATAAGTAATTCACAGAGTGACGTTCATTTAAATTAAATAAGTATTACCGAAAGCAGCCTACTGAAGTGCAAAATTCCAGGTGACACATTGGCTTCCGGTTGTTCAAGCGCTGTCGTTTTCACCGCCTCAGAAGTGTGGCTGGTAGGCGGCCCGACTGCACATCTAGGGCCGCTCTGGGTCTCACGTTCCTACCCTATCTCAGCCACGTCTGCGCCGTCCTGAGTTGGCACTTCCACTGTGCCAGCCGCATGGCAGCCACTTCCCAAGTGCTCTTCGGGTAACACCTCACTCTGCTCTCACTAAACCTCTGTGAGGTGTAGACACCTGCGCAGGGTCCATCACGGGCCCCTGAGGGGCCCAAGAAAATGCAAATCGCACTTTCTGCGCAGAGATTCTGATGCGCAAGATTTGAGGGGAGGATCAGCTCTCTGAGCGATTGGATGCCAACGCCAGAATCTGAGAGACGGCATAGGTGTTCCCCATTCCCTCAACAGGCTGGCACACTTGGGGGATGGAGGACCCCTGCCTTTGCAGTCAGTGCTTTCCAGCCTTTCTCAGAGGGAAGAACATGCTTCTTCAGCCCCATCTGGCCCCACCGGCATTTGTCCTAGACCCTAGCAAGCAAGCACTGCCCTGTAAGATTGTGTCAGAAAGAAGTGCGTCCAGAACTCAGAGGAGAAGCGGATTCTCTCGGGGGGTCCAGAGACTGAAGCAGCAGCATCTCCAGGGAGAGACGTGAACCCAGTGCCCAGGGACAGCGTCCAGTGCCTGTGTCCGGTGGTGGACCCCTTCTCTTCCCACTGGAACAGCTTTGGTTGCCATTTGGGCACTGCCTCTGCTCCTAAAACTCTATTCTAGCCTTTCAGAGCATCTGTCAATGATTGAACATTTCTGCAGAAATTTTAACTTAAACTTAGTGCATACTAGGGTGTCTATTTTTGCCATGAAGGCTGGTTTGCGACGGCTAGCAGGAGGCAGCACACGCCTTGAAGTTCACCTTATCACTGTTCACAGCAGCTACTGAAGTCTGGGTTTCACCTATATGGTGCTTCCGTTCCGGCCTTGAGTCACCTATTTCAGTGAATGTGCAGAGAGGTTTAGCTGCATGGATACTAGTGCCTGTGCTGATCATTTTAGGCTTAAAGTTCTAAAATATAGGGCTCCTCTTCAGCTAGTTTTGAATAACTCTAAACCTGCCCCAATATATAAATGACTCATTTATTATGAAATACTCATCACTGTTATAATTGGGTCTCAATGTGATACAACGATTTCTAAACTCAATTAAATGCTCAAATAACAGCAAACATTTCTTGGTATAACAGACTCCACAATAACAAAAACAACTCAGACACCCCTGCAGAGTTTATTATAATGAAATTTGACTTCCAACACAATTCAAGCCTGTCCTTATACCATAACAAAGAACTTTCAGGGAACTAACACTAAAAGAAACATTTGTTTACAAGTGTCCAGATGAATTGCAGGTGACAGGTTACCGTCCGTTCCTCCAAGTTTTGGCAGAGGCCAGTTTAAAAATGTGCGAACCATGGGACACCTGCACGTGTTTGCCCTGGTGTTTCAAGCATCACCAGCGTGAGGGTGGAGGAAAAGGACTGCTGCTCAGTGAACGATGAATGTATGTTCTCAAACAAGACAGGTAAAGCTCACTTCATTGAAGAGTAAAATACTCTTGTTGGTTAAAATGCAAACGGAAGAAAGTAGACCCTGATCCTCACATAGCTGTTGTCCTCAGTTATTCCTCTGAAGTTGACTTCCTCTCGCTGTGTCATGATAACTGCGGTCTCGCATGGCCATGATACGTCCAGGTAAGACAGCGTCACCTCTGGGACCAAAGCACAGCCTGCTATGGATTGTACCTAGGCATCTTCCCAAAGCTTCATGCCATCAGAGATGGGACTTTTCCAAGATCTAGAGTGTGTGAATATGAATTAAGGCTGTGAAAACTAAATTAGCCCACTGAGTGGTTCAGCATAGCTCTGGATGTGGATAATGTGAAGGCTCCCTGGGGGTGTGGGTGGCTCCAACCAATAGGCTTGTAGCCTGGATGGAACAAAAGAGAAAGGGAGGCTCGGTGCTGTTCTTCACTGTTTCCTGCCTACCCTGCCATGGACTGTTTCTTCTCTGTTTCTGTCTACCATGTGTCCCTGCCTTGGACCAACCACTGACTGAAGGCTCTAAGACAGTAAAAGTAAACCTTCTGTCCTTAAATTATGGGTGTCAGGCATTTTGTTCCAGCAACGGGAAAGTAATATAGCAGAGCCCATTATCCTGAAACTCCAAAAATTCACACTGACTATCATAAAATAAACCAGGCTCAGGGCAGATTGCAAAGATGCTATGTTGCTTGTTAAAATACAGACTGTTCGGTTGAAGTCCATCCTCCACAAATAGCTTTGTATCACTGGGGTGACGATTACTTGGCCCTGTGCCTACCTGAGGTTTGGCTGAGGCAGAAGAGAGACGCTGTGCGCTGGGTGAGCAAGGGCACAACTACCCTTCCTACTGGGCTCTGCCTGGGCCTCAGGATTGTTCCAGCTGATTCTGGCTGGCAGCTTTTCCAGCCTTCGCCAGCTGGCCGTCCCCAGCCCCACCACCCAGATCAGCAGAGAGAGCCTCACTTTTTTCCGGCCCATGAATGCAACCCAGACTCTCTCTAAGCGCCTGTGATCCCAGCGGCCGGGAGCCCAAGGCCGAGTTCAGCATGGGCAGCTGAGGCACTCAGGGAGATACTCTCGCAGGATTAAAAGCTACATTGTGCGCACTGTGACAGCCCTGGAACGCACACACAGTGCATGAAATAGAATTTTAAACTGAAAGTGTAAATGCGGCCCAAAATGTATGATAGGTGTTGTGTATGTGCTGCCGAAGCGAGCACATATGATAGGTGTTGTGAAACAGGCAGTAAGTCTTCAAAGGGGAAGGGAAATGGGGGGGGGGGTGCTAAGAAGGGAAAGAAAAACACTGAAGGGAAAAAGGGAAAAATTGAGACAAAGATTATGTATCTGGGAGCGGAGATTCAAGGACAGGCAGGGGGATACATAAAAAGTATCAAGATACATCATGTACAGGTACAGATTCTCCGTGATGAATGTGAAAGAATGTACACTTACAATGAACCAGTAAACTCAATTTAAAAAATAGATGAGCCACGTGGATAGGAGAGGAGGAGTGTGCAAAGAGAGGATGCAGGCCCATCCAGGCCTGCAGATGGAAGTGGGCGGAGCCGGGAGCAGCAGCATGGAGCTGGCCTGGCACCCCAGGGACGCCCCATGGGAGCCGAGCGGGCACAAGGACAGGAGGCGTCCCTTCTACCCGGGACAGACTCTGGGGAGTCCTGCCCGTCGTGTTTCGTCTTCACTGAGTCCCTTAATGAGAGTGGCAGGAGACTGGCCAGAGGGTGGCGGCGGCTCGGTGGGAGGCTGTGGGAGAACCGCAGGCCGGGCTGATGTTGGAGGCCGCGTGCAAACCCGCGTCACTCCCCGCGACCCACTGGCACCAGTCAGCCACTGCAAACTGTTACACACTTTTCCATCAAGACACGTTTTCCACCTGAATTATTCAAACTCACGAGGGTGTTTTTCAACAGTATTAAAAATACACTCTTAGAACTTCCATGACAACTTTTCCAAAGACATCCTCGCCAGGCATGGTGACACACACTTGTCATCCCAGCACTCTAGGAGGCTGAGGCAGGAGGACTGTAAGTCTGAACCCAACCTAGGCAACTTCATGATTTTAGAGACTCTGTCTCAAAATTTAAAAAAAAAAAATTTTTTTTTTAAAGGTTGACGATGTAGCTGGGGGCAAAGGCGCTGGGTTCAACCCCTAGTATTATTAAGATAAAAAGTTCTTGATTTAGAAAGAGTAAAGGGAAGTGCAGAACTCAAAGGATGGGTATAACAAGGCAGAGGAAGCAGAACTGGGCAGGGCTTTCCCGGTGTCCGCCCGTCACGCTGAGCCCGGGGAAGGGAGTGAGGCCCCGCAGGCCGGCACCGCCCGCCACGCTGGCGTTGGATCTCAGTCAGCAACGAGATGCCGGAAGCCCCCACTTCAAAGCCCCAAGTACCACAGAGATTCCGCAGCAAGGGCCAGAACGGGGCGTCCCTGCCCGAAGCGTGACGGGTGCTGTGGGCCGCGGAACAGGTGAAGCAAGAGGCAGTGCTTGCTTGATACCTGCTCTCGGGTCCCTTTTCAGTGATCTCGTGGGAGGCTCGCAGAGCGCGGTCCGGGCCCCACGCTCGCGCACACCGGGGACCAGCTCCGTCAGAGGTCACCGCCGTCCGGGACTGTGAGCGCCCCGGGCCATCCATAACCTTATCTTTCCCTTTCTTGTCAAATCCGACTGTCTGTAAAAACACCACCACTCCATTCTGGTGACATGTGTGGTGCCAGTGACAGTGTCCAGCCTGCCCTGAAGACAGAGCTTTCCTGACAGATCCAAATGCTTAGAGATTACACCCGGATTCTTTTGAGGTTTAATCTCCTTTTTTCTGCAACAGTTGGTCCTCGAGGGGTGAGAGAGACAAAGGCCACAGGCGACGAGAAACATGTTCCAACACGGCGCGGACATGCATTTCTTTCTTTCTTTTTTTTTTTTTTTTGCTTTTTGAGACAGGGTCTCGCTTTGTAGTTCAGGCTGGCCCTGAGCTCACTGTGGTGCCCAGGCAAGCCGCCGCGAACTCAGCAATCCTCCTGTCTCTGCCTCCCGAGTGCTGGGATGACAGGTGTGAGCCACCACGTCCGGCATTGTGGTATGCGGTGTTGATTGCTGGTGGGCGTGTCTTCATGCCCAGCATTCTATGTGGTTACCGGGGATTGAACTCAGGACCTTACGCTTGCGAGGCAGGTACTGGAACCACTGAGCCAACCCTCTGGCCCCAGGACATGCATTTCTTATAGCAAGTAGACTGAGACTTGAAAGCATCTAATGTTGAAGGCACGTTGTCCCAGGACAGCACCTCATGGGGGACCTGGAGCACCTCATGGGGGACCTGGAGCACCTCATGGGGGGCCTGGAGTGCCTCATGGGGGGGCCTGGAGCGCCTCATGGGGGACCTGGAGCACCTCATGGGGGCCTGGAGCACCTCATGGGGGCCTGGAGCACCTCATGGGGGCCTGGAGCGCCTCATGGGGGGCCTGGAATGCCTCATGGGGGACCTGGAGCACCTCATGGGGGCCTGGAGCACCTCATGGGGGACCTGGAGCACCTCATGGGGGACCTGGAATGCCTCATGGGGGACAGTCTCCCACTCCGGCCCTTTCATCATCCCCAGGCACAAAAACAGTACAATGCTCAGAGACCCAGAGCTGAGGGCAGCCGTGGGTGCTCCTGCCTGAAGAGTGTAACTGACTCCCACTCTCTCTGCTTGCCTAAGAGCTGCTCGGGAGGATTTCCTGGAGCACCAAGCAGACCCGGCCATGTGTGTCGGGGGTGGGGGGCTCCGTACCCCTGACCTGAGAATCTGAAGCCTGAGGCACTTTGAGCACAGACGTGGCACAAAGGTGACACATGAGACTTTGTTGCAGATGCAAAACCATTAGAAATGCATAAAGTCACTTCCAAGTCATGTGTGTGAAACATACAAAACACAAGTGAATTTCATGTTCAGAGTCGGGCTTACCTTCAGGCTGGCTCCTCGGGTGTGTGCAGTACTCTGAACCCCGGAAAGCCTCCTATCCCCAACTTCCAGGGCCACGCACTCGGCAGAGGTGGTGCCGCCTGTCCTCTCTGAGGATGGGGCGAATGTCAGGGTCCCTCCACACAGTGGCGCGGCTACGCCCCCAGGCCAGCATGGAGCCTCTCGCTATGCCTGAGTGCTAACAGCTGTGGCCACGATGGCGCCTGGCTGGCCAGAGAGAAGCCTCCAAGTAAGTGCCCTGCCCGGCGGAGTGAAGCTGCCATCGCAAAGCTGCTGCGGCACCTAGGTCCTCAGAGGCCCGGCTGATCCGACCGGGCGGCTGCACAACACAGCAGCCAGTACCCACCCACAGGCCTTGGGCACAGGCCCAGCCCTGTGTCTGAGTGGGCGCCCTGGGCCTTGTCCCACCGCTAGAAGGCGATCAGGGCGTGAGGCAGTTGGCAGGAGGAGGGACCGTCCTGGGGAGGAGGGAGGCCCCGGGACAGGGGGCTCAGGCAGGAAGCACCACGGGCCACGCATAGCATAGCTCCTCTGAGTTACTCTGGCCGCTGCGGTCAGGAGATGAGCGGCCGTGGCGTTAGGCTGGAGAGAACCGAGGCCTCCTTGTCACCATAGGAAGCGGTCCTGACTGACCCACATGGCCACCAAACCTCCCTGTGGCCCATTCTAGATGGAGGTAGGGCGCAGGGTCTCTGCCATCAGTGGTCAGAAGTGCAAGTCTCAGGCTCTGTCCACGGGAAGGCAGGGTCACCTGCGCCAGCTCACTTCCGGCTACTTCAAGCGAAAAGGTTGCCAGCTGCACACCTCACTGAAGTAAGACTTGTGTGACCGGAGCCCTGAGGGCTGAGTGACACCGCGAACCCTCTGGGGCACTGCCGTGCTGGGCAGGGAGGCTCGGCCTTCTCCCCTCCCCCCACCCCCGCAGCACACCTCCCTCACCTGGCAGTGCCTAGTGGACAGCAGTCCCCTGCAGGTGGGCCTACACGCAGTTAACCTCATCTCTCATCCAGTCCCTGTAATCAACTGACAGAAACTTGCGTCGCAGTCTAAAGGCTAAAAATGAGCCTCCCAAGGTATGGCTGGTCTTGCGAGTCACACAGTGGAACCAAGAATGTACTGATGGGGGGGCTAGTGCCTCTCAGCACCGGAGGTTAGACGTACCAGACAGATCCTCTGGGAGCACACGGCCCAGAAATCATGAGCCAGATAATAAACAGAGAAGTAAATAGTTTTGGCAGGTCATTTAGGATCTTACAGGCTATTCTTTCCAGCAGACTCTCAGGCTGTAGAAGCTGGTGCCAAGTTTCTGTGATAATTCATGCTAGAATACTCAAACGTGGAAGGTTGGGCCTTTAAAGCAATGGCCAGGCAGAAGCAGGAGAAGAGAGGCTTCCAGAAGCATCGTGAGCAAGCCAGCTCCCGTTATCTTTGACTCGCCTGGGCTGCCACTGGTCCCGCACTGAGCTCCAAGCACCTGGCTTCTGCGCTTGCCAGGCCTTCTGCAGCCTATCAAATATTTATACTGACATTTCAAATATATACATCACTTACTTTGGATTATAAAATATTTACCTGTCATGCTAAATATATACATAGTTATATGGCACTGAGTTTGCCTTCTGTGCTCTAGGAAGACTGTCTGGAACATTCCCCAAATCACGAAGAAGGGTGGGTGTTCGGCTCGTCAGGCTGGCACATGGGAAGACAGGAGCAGCGTCCACCCGCACCCCAGGGCTGACTGGCTCAGCACTGAGGGCACCGAGGCCACGGGATCCAAACAGCAGAAGCTCTCGGAGTTGGACCCGGCAGACTCATGGTGTCAAGAACCCCGGCGGCTCTGGCAGGCACCCAGCCTGCTCACCTCAGCCCGCAGCTCAGGGCCACACGGTGGCTCCGAACCCATGTTCTCCTGCGCTGCGTCTTAGCGTTGGGGCTCGCGGCCCTGCACAGGACGCTCCCAACCTGAGCTTCCCCTCCAGCTCTGCTCCCCAACAGCCCAAGCACCCGATGGACCACGCGGCCTCCAAGCTGCTTTCACTCTGCAGGTCCCTTTCCCAGCTCTGTCAGTAGGAGACTGCTGGGGTTTAGTCCTGAATACCCCAGACGCCGACCTGTTCAGAGGTGGGGCTTTCACAAGGTGACTGGTCACGGGCTGTAAACCCGTCAGTGAATTCACTCGCTGATGCACCGGCCCTTTGATGGCCTTACTGGGAGCTGGTGGAGGAAAGCTGGGGGGTCCTGGGAGAGCGGCCCTGGGGCGGAACCTCCTTCCGGGTCTCTCCTCACTCCCTGCTTCCTGGCTGCCGCGAGGGGAGCGCTCTCCTCCACCATACGCTTCCGCTGTGCTGTGCCTGTCTCTCCACAGCCCCGAAAGCAGTGGAGTCAGCGACCAGGGACTGACCGCTCCGACACGGCGCTGACTTCCAAAGCATGCCGGCAAACTTCACTTGCTTCCCCGGTGCCCAGGGGGTCTAAGGCGCGTGCCTGCCCTGCCCAGGCCTCCTCGCAGAGACGGTGTGCTCCGGGAAGGCCTGCAGTCGTGCCAGCCCACCCAGGTCGGCCAGAGTGTGGGCCAGGAGAGGCCCGTGGTGCCCGCCCATCTCTCCTCCCTGCAGCCCCCCACCAGCCCCCCTGTCCCGAACACTACCCTCCAGGGCCTAACGCCCTCTCTCCCCGAGACTCCGCCAGTACCGACTCACCTGCTAGGTGTGGGGCTCAGGAGTTGCCGCTTCTCTCTGGGGACTGGACTCCTTGCAGGAGCTCTGAAAGGCAAACACACTGCGGATGAGGACAAAGCTCAGAACAAGCGATTGAATGGTGCACACAAGGCCACCGTTCTTGGATACTGCAGCGGGCGGTGGACACAAGCAGGTATTTGAAATCTATTTGGTATAAGCTCAGAGTTCGGATGAGCACTGTACACAACCTGAGTCCTGTGTGCTGAGCAGAAACCAGTGTGCTTGGCCGGCAGCACCTACTCACGATGTTCCGGTTCTCTGAGGGACCCATCTCCCTTTCACAGGGAAGGTACCGATGCTAACATCCTCCATATCATTATATGAGGGATTTAAATCCTGCATCTCTCCGAAGCAGCATGTTTTGAGCACTAGCCACAGGACTGTAGACGTGCACTAGGATGGAAGGAAGAAGAGCATTGTGGGAAGCCATGTATTATAGTAATAACTTCCTGACCAGGCAGGTTGGATCGTGAGCTTATTGATCAGCTTCCCACTTCTGATCCCTCCAGAGATCCTTTGGCTTCTGCATGCTCTGAACCCTAGTACTTCATCCCCAGCAGATGAGCAGGACAGAAGCTTTGCAATAACCCCCCCCCCTTTCGTTTACACTGTCGCTCACTGCTTTCCAGTGCCTCTAAAAGATATATGTATCTAGGGTTTGGAATAGGAGACATGAGCATATTCCTCCCAAACAGCACATCTGGGAGCCAGGTCTCTCTTGCTGTGACAAAATACCTTAGAAAATCACCTTACAGGAGGAAAGATTTGTTTGGGCTCCTGATTCCAGAGGTATCAGTTCATGGTCAGCTGGCTCCATGGTTGCTGGGCCTGTAGTGAACCAGAACACTGTGGTGGGAGGGTTTGGCAGAGCAGATCTGCTCTCTTCATGGTGGCAAAAGAGGAAGAGGGTCAAGAGGAATGAACCAGGGACAAGCTATCATCCCCAAGCCCATGGCCACAGTCCCGTGCCCTCCTCCCTTCCACTAGGCCCCACTTCCTAAGTCTTCGTACCTCCCAGCAATCCGCCAAATGGGGAGTGCATCAGCTTATCAGCTCAGTCTGTGGGTGAAGTTGGGGCCTTCTCCACTTGTGCACCTGCCAAAAGCCCCAGCTCTGCCTACAAGCCATGAGAACCACAGCAGAGTACATGGTGGTGATCTCTTATTTGGTGACGAGGTCCCTAATTATTTCTTCACTGAAAAGCTTCTTTGTGAGCTATAACAGGACATGGTTGAGGGACAGTCTTCTATTTCTCAGACGATTGTCATGACAGCATCTCAGGAAAATTGCTGTGGCCACAGCTAGCCAAAAGTGAAAACTTGCAGTCATCCAAATGATCTTTGCAAAACAAAATCCTAAATAACCATGCTGAGCAATCCTTTTGCCAGGTTGATGGGTCGTTTGAGCCCCTGGAGATCTAGCTCACGCCAGGCCCACTGTAAGCAGATCCAGGATGGGCTGCACTTTACATGCAGGGCAGGCCAGCGGCTGGACTCCCACCGGGGCACACTGTGCCAGCCCAGGCTCCCACGGGATCCAGGCCCTTTTCGGATTTGAGGGAAAAGTATTGTTCTCCAGCCTGAAGTCAAATTATTTTATTGCTTTTCTGCTTCTCAGACTCCTTATTAGTACCAAAAAAAAGTTTATTGCCTTTGAATTGTGATTGACAGTCTGGACTGCTAGATGGAAAGTGAGAAAAATGATCTCTCTAAAGTCAGGCCTGTATTATTGATTACCTTGAAAGATTATTTTCAAAATAATTTCATCGGTCCATTTAGACTGACATAATAAAATTCCTGCCAATAAAAATGACCCTGGAAGATATGTTTGCTGTAGAGGACTCAGCTAGGATTTCATATCCAGCCCCAAAACAAACCCAAAAGGCAGAGACATCTACTGCTAGATGGACATGTCACATCCACCGGCACAACCAGTTTGAATCCAACTTTCCTTGTGTAGTTACAATAACCACGGACTGAGTTCTGAGCACTGAATGGGGTTTCAGAAGCCACAGAAAGACGATTGTAGAATTGTGTGGTGCAATTTGGAAGCCAGTTTCTTGTTCAGGACCTGCTTTGGGAAAGGGACTACAGAGGTTAAAGAGAAAAGTTGTGTGTGGGCCGGAGGGTTAGCTCAGTGGTTCCAGTGCCTGCCTTGCAAGCGCAAGGTCCTGAGTTCAATCCCCGGTAACCTCATAGAATGCTGGGCGTGGAGACACGCCCACCAGCAATCAACACCGCATACCACAGTGCAGGACGTGGTGGCTCACGTCTGTCATCCCAGCACTCGGGAGGCAGAGACAGGAGGATTGCTGAGTTCACGGCGGCTTGCCTGGGCACCATAGTAAGCTCAGGGCCAGCCTGAACTACAAAGCGAGACCCTGTCTCAAAAGCAAAAAAAAAAAAAAAAAAAGTTGTGTGTTTGCTGATCTGAAACCTGAAAGAGTAACACACACAGTGAGAAGAGCCTGCAGCTCCCTCAGAGGATACATTTGAAAAGTTTCATTTCTTCTTAATGTTTTTTTAAAAGGGGGATTAAACATCCATAGGCTGCACTGATTGTTACCAGCTCCCTCCCCATGAACTCGTGCCCTTAATAACAAATTTCTGTCTTTAGATTTTACAAAGATCTCTTTCTTCTTATCTTCACAAAATCAGATGACACAGACATCTATACTATACTATACTATACTATACTATACTATACTATACTATACTATACTATACTAAATATGTAAAACAGATTCTCTATTAGATGAGTTGAATATTAAGTGTAAAGTGAATCATTGAAGGCCACTGGGACAAATTGGGAGAAACAGGTACAAAGTAGCTGTAGAAATCCTCACTGAGAAGGTGATATTCAAGGAACAGGGGTCGGGAAGGACCCACGTGGCTTCCTCAGAAAAACACTCCAAGCAGAGGCTCAGAAACAAAGGCCCTGAGCTGACACCATTCCCTGGCACAGAAGATGGAGTGGAAGTCTGAAAGGCAACAGGAAGGCCAAGAGCATCGTGTGCTACAAGACAACGGAAGAAAAGAAAAATGATTTTGTAGAAGAGGGAATACATCAACTGCACCAGGGGTCGTGAGCACCAGTGTGATATAGTAAGAAGGAGGATCCCCAAGAGTTGAAGCCCCGCCTGGGCTACCTAGTAAGTTCAGGACCAGCTTGACCAACACAGTGACACCCTGTCTGAAAAAAACAACAAAACAAAACAAATCCTTACCTCAGGTTCCCTGAACTAGAAGGAAACGAAAGTCTATCTTTTAAGCCACCCCATTTTTTATGCTGTGTTATGCAGCCCAAGCAGACAGATATAGCCACATCCTCTTTCTTTGCTTCGTCAGGATGGCCCTGGGGAACTCATCGAAGGGAATTTCCTTTCATGATGTAATCAATTGATGAATGAGAGGTAAAAAACCAAACTTCCCTCTCATATTTCCCCATCATTATCCTGAGGATTAGTTCTTCCATGTCCCTAGGTGAAATGTGAAACGGACCTCTGAGCTCTTCCAAGTCCTTCAGTTCCGCGAACGACTTCTTCTTAGCAGTCAGAGTGTCTGGGCTTGAACAGCAGCCGACACTCTGCCCTCCACTGGACGTCAGTCTCCTCTCCCTCCAGGAGGCTGCAGTGAATGCAGTGGGTGTGGTCGGCTCCTCTTCAGTTTCTCTGCTCAGCTGGTCCACCCTTTCCTGCCCACCAGCCCCTGTCTCTGGCTCTTTGCAGGGCTGGCTCAGTGGCGAGAGGATTGATTAGGCTTGCAGGGCCATCTTCTAGCAGTTATTCTCTGGCCCCAGGGCACCCTGTGTGGCCATGTGTGTCCACCCTTTCTCTGGGTTCATATTTTCAAAGTCTGCTCACAGAATCTCCAGCCGGAGGCCTCCACCCGACTCCTGTGATTGGGCCAGCAATGTGCCTGTGGGTATCTGTTTATCTCCTGGGTCTCAACAGAAGTCTTTTTTTTATTTTGAGACAGGGTCTCGCTTTGTAGTTCAGGCTGGCCCTGAGCTCACTATGTAGCCCAGGCAAGCCTCGAACTCAGCAATCCTCTTGTCTCTGCCTCCTGAGTGCTGGGATGACAGGCAAGAGCCACCATGCCTGGCCCAGAAATCTTTTTTTAAAATTGAATTTTTATTGGTACATTTTACATACACATTATGATCACACTCAACATGGAATTTGTACCAGTATATGACATGATTTAATTCTCCTTTTTACCCATTTCCTTACCCACCCTATAATCCCCCACCTTCTCTCTATATATACTTTATTTATTGTTGAGATCATATTTTTTCTTTCCCCTCATTACTTTCCCTTACCCTTTTCCCTTTGAATATTTTCTATTTCACAAAAGCTATCATACATTCTAGAGCTCATTTACATCTTCAGATTCTCATACCAGAGAAAAAATATGGTATTTACGTATCTGTGACCCATTCATTTCACTGATGAGTGTGTCCTCAGGGTGCGTCCCCTTGAGTGTAAATGATTCAGAAGTCTGTTCGGAAGCTGATCCCTCCTAAGATGCTCCAGGCCATCTGCTTCCCTACAGCTCCTGGGGCGAGGAGGAACCGCAGGGCTTCTGTCAGCCTGTGGCTAACACTAAACTTGCCCAGGGAGACTGTCTTTCCGGTGCTGTGGGGCATCCCAGAGCCTCCAGATGGCCAGTGGCCTGCAGGACGTTCATCCTGACCCCGGGGGCCCTCTTGACTTTTCCCTCCGTCGCTGCCGCGGTGAGAGGGACGGACCTTCTCCTTCCCTCCTCTTGTGGGATGCTCAGCAACTCTTCCCTCCAAGATCTCCTCTCAATTATTTCAATTTATCATCTTCCGTGCGCTGGAGTACGGGTTCCCTAGTCTGTGGCAGGGAACCACAGCCTCCTACTCAAACTTCCTTTTGCTCTGTGGCCACAGCACTGGTCTGAGTAGAGCTGACTCCGAACAGACTGGAAGAACCAGTGCTTTGGGTAACTGGCTCTCTGCCCGCTCTCAGGCGCTGTGGACTCGGGTGCAGGAGCACGGACCGTAGAGACCATGTCCCACTGGCTCCTGCCTCCTCCTGTTCAGGGAAAGACGTCTGGGCCTGCTGGACGCCGCAGCTGTCCTGCTGCCCTCACTGGACGCTCGTCCTTTGTGACATTTACACCCGACACCTCACACACAGATAGGCCAAGATAATAAGAGGACACCAGCCGTGAGAACAAACACTTGCTTTTGTCCTTCCGAGAGCACAGTGTCCTACTACGTGAGCCAAAGCAGGAGAGGACTGTGCCTAGAATTCAGTGGAATTTTTCAGTTACAGCCCAACACCCCTGAGAGAGAATTCGGACAGGACGGACGCTTCTCCCTCGGGGTGATGGATCCTCGAAGTGCTCCACCGCTCCGTGCCAGGCCTCGTGGCCTTCGTCCGTCATCCAGATGGGCTGCAGGAACTGTCTCACATGGTGAGCTCAAAACGACGGCAGCTGCAGCCGGGAGGCTGGCATGGTTGGGCTGCCAGGCGCGGGTCAGGCCTTCAGCGGCTGAGGGCCACTCTGTGCCCTGTGGCCGGCTTCACCTTCTTCCAACGTTAAATCTCAGTGTTCTCCGGCCCCAGCCATCCTGAACCTGTTGCAGCACGCAGGCCCACGGAGACCACAGGGAGGGCTGCTCTCCTTACCCCTCCCTGGCCTGGGCTGGGTTGTTTGTTTATCTTGCGTGTTGTTTTCTTTTAATGCTTCACAGGATCAAAGCTCTTTGCTGGATCTTTTGGTGCAGTGGTGAGAAATTTTGTCTCCAAGCAAAGGTCATTGGACCAAACTTTTGGATTTAGTGACAGCGGAGGCTATAATTTTTCTTGCTGGCAGCATTGGGCCACTGGAGAAAATTACAAAAGAGACATTGTGCCTCTCTGGTGCATAGGCTGAGACCAAGGAAATAGATTGAATGGAAAGTGACGCTTATCCTACTTAGAGTTCTTCGCCCAAATGAGGCCAAAACAACTTTCAAGGCCAAGGGGGAGATGAGGGCAATGAACCAGCGAGGCTGGAATTTCTAACCGTACCGCGAGTGTGTTCTTGTATGTTAATGCTGAAAATTGCCCTACGTCACTGTTTTATGTAGGAGGGTGTTTCAAGGGGTTGGGCAAGGCCACTTGGCACGTTGGCTGGCCCTTGGAAGTGACCCTGGGCCTCACCTCGGTGGTCCTGGCACCCAGTCCAGCCCGTTCTGAGGACGCCGCAGCACCACCCGATGCTGACTGGGCTGGGCTGGGCAGGGCCGGCACCGGCACCATGTTGACAGTGAGGCAGCCCCAGCAGGCTGAGGACACAGTGACAGACACTGCAGTGAGCCTCGGGGGTGGGACACAGCAGGGGGCAGTGCCACCTGGAGCCCAGCTTGGCCTGCTGCTGCCTCCCCTAGTGTGGGCCCAGGTGCAGACAGGCTGGCACAGCCAGGGTGGGAGATCCCAAAGGCATGGCACTCTCCCCACGGGCCTGTCCTGGTCCTCAGGGTGCAAGGACCCCGGCTGTGGTCCTTTGTAGCTTCCAGGCTACAAAGCCACCTCCCCCACACCAGGACAAAGGCCAGGCTTTGCTTGTACCTGATTCAGCGGCAAGAAAGCAGATATGGGGCCCGTGGGGCTTCT
This sequence comes from Thryonomys swinderianus, assembly GCA_004025085.1. Taxonomy (NCBI): domain Eukaryota; kingdom Metazoa; phylum Chordata; class Mammalia; order Rodentia; family Thryonomyidae; genus Thryonomys; species Thryonomys swinderianus. The sequence goes on along the minus strand of PVIC010024332.1, from coordinate 1,525 downwards.
GAAACTGACTCACAGGGACTCCCAGCCCAGGCCCAGGATCAAATGACTCCCACAGCGGCCAGGCTGATCTTAGTGCCAGCCAGCAGCTGTAGAGTTTCAAGAGCTGCCAGCCATTGCTGTGGACATCCTGTAGGAGCCAAGAACTAGAAGTTGGCCCTCTTTCCCGACAGAACACTGCCTCTCGTCCCACCAAGCTGGTGTGAATCCGAGGATCCCGAGGGGGAAGCCCAGTGTTGGGGCCTCCATTGCCTCAGAACAGTGGCTCCAGCAATGCGGGACACTGAGCCTGGAACTGCCCAGGGCTGGCAGGTGCCCCGGGCCTGCCCAGGAGGCTGGAGGAGGGCTGGGCTCTAACCACACTGTGGGTGTTCAGCAGGGACAGAGGCAGCAGCCCAGGGAGTGTCCGGGTCACAACCCTGCCCCAGGGCCTGCCTCACGGGGCTGGCTTGGGGGGACACTGGATCCAAAGTACCCCACGCCTGCAGAGGCGGCCAGTGTGGCAACAGTCACATGCAGGGCCTGAAAGCCACCCCTCTAGGGCCTGTCATGGTGGCTAGAACTGACCGGCGCCGGCTCCTGCAGGTGCCCCTGCTCATCAAATGGGAGCCGAACTGCATAGCAGGGCAGGGCCTTCTGCACGGCATCTGCACAGAGCTCGTGTTAGGGACCATCAGAGGCTCCGGGTTTGCTCAAGACAGGCCTGAGCCTCGGGGACCTCGCGGTGCCCCGCCGTCTCTGCGCACAGCTCCCTTGCCCGCCTCGCCACCTCCTCCGCGCTCACCCTCGCCTCCAGTGTGGCCTAAAAGCACAAATGCCTGGACTTCTCTCAATATCTGGAAGAAGAGGGCTTCTTACTCACGCTTTACCTGCTGAGAAATCACGCCCAGAGGAACATCACGTCTCTTTTTTCAGAAATGGAAAGGATAGTAATAAACAGCTATATCTGTATGTTTATTAAATATCCCCATGGGGAAATTAATTTGAAATCAGAATGAAGTACCTTCTAGACTTAGGACTGACAGGTCTTAGATTCTAGTTCTCTGACTCATGACAGCCACTCCTGTCCACAGTTAGGGAAGCCCCGCAGCCAATCAGCAAACTCCGCAGGAGTCACCGCAGGACAGATGGCGGGCGTAGTTCAGGGGACAGCGGGAACACACGGTGGCCGGGCTTGGTGAGAGTCTGGCCTGGGGCGTGCGAGGCCTGGGTTCCGCTCACAGCACCGCAAAATAAATCAGTACAGGAAAGGGAAAGGCGAATGAGGTGGATGGGGGGCTAACCACCTTGGGGGCACCAGGCACCCCCACACCTGGGCAGGATAGGTTCCCGAGGGCTCTAGCTTGTGCTTAAACATCGAGACCCAGAAGCAGAGACTTTTCTGTGCTGCTTTCTGTCCGGCATTTTAATTTTTTATTCATTTGTGCCTCGTGAGTCGTTCTCATATGGGTAAAGACTCTGTCTAGCTCATTTCCAAAGCACTGGGTATGGAAGGAAGGAAGGAAGGAAGGAAGGAAGGAAGGAAGGA
>PVIC010024331.1:0-27349 GCA_004025085.1 Thryonomys swinderianus | reverse complement strand
AAAAAAAAAAAAAAGGTGGGGGAATCTAGCTTCTATTTTGCCATCTACTCCTAGATCCCTCTATTCACCTCTTGTCCCCACACCCTCTCCTATCTTCCTGTAAGAAGTAATATCCAGAAGTAAAAGACTCTTAGGCTGCCCTATTTCTTCTTCTGTACTAGTATAAGAAGGTGTGCAAAGTCTCCAACTGTCTTACAGCATACAATTGGTACTGTTGTACATATGCTCTTTTATCCTCTATTATCCGCTGGCATATATGAGACTCTAGGCTATAGGTGATCTTCATAAACCTGCTAACCCTATTTCATTCTCCTCCTTTCTCACTACCTCCCTGATTCCCCAGTGAACTCTTATCCCCAAAGGGTTCAGGGGGTACATTTAAGATCTATATGTTGTATACACATTGCTGATTAATTCTAAATTCTGGCATATGGACACTGAGGTAACTCATAAGCTCAAAGTCTCTAGAATAGAATTTAACAAAACTTTTTATCTTATCTACTGTGCTTAATACTGATATTGGCATTTACTGTATTATGGTAACAAACATGATGTGACTGTTCTGCTCAAATACCTCCTATGATGTGTCAGAAGTGAGAACTCTCAAGGGTCATTACAGATTCAAGGATGACCCCCCAGGAAAGTGCTACATCCAAAGGGCCCCAGATAATAGAAAGAGACCTGCAACAAACATTGCCCTGTCATCAGGCAAAGAAGAGCACTAATAACAATGAAAGAGTAGAAATGAGAAAATACACAAAAAACCAGACACAAAGATCACCACCACAGGAAATTTCAGAGAAAATGGAAATAGGGCAAACTGGAACTCAAACACCAGGACTCTTGGAGATGGTAACTAAAGCGGATCTAGTAAAATGAAAATCAGAACTCATCTCTGACATCAAAACAGGGATACTGTCCACAGTGAAAGACAACATTAAAGAAGAGATCAGTGAGATGATAGAATCCAAGATAGCAAAAGCAAAGGAACCTTTTAAACAGCTTTAAGCAGAGCTCCAAGGAATGATGAAGGAGAATGAAAGCTTGTGAAATAGGATGAATGAAGCAGAGGACCGAATATCAGACCTAGAGGACAGCATAGCAGCCAACGAGCAAGAAAGGTATAATCTATGGAAAAGAGCAAGGGACCATGAGAAATCATGAGCTTCTAGATGACTCAAAGAAAAATAACATAAGACTGATTGGAGTCACAGAGGAAGCAGGAGACAGTGTAAAAGCCATAAAAAAAGCTATTGTCAGAGATAACAACAGAAAACTTCACAGGAAAAGAAATAGACATACAGATAAATGAGGCCTATCAGACTCCAAAACGCCGTGACATAAAAATATCTACACCTAGACATATAATTATCAAGGTTCCAGATGTACAACAAAAGAATGAAATACTGAAAGCAGTGAGAGAAAGGAAGAAAATCACTTACAAAGGGAAGCCCATTAGGATCACAGCAGACTTTTCAATAAAAACACTCAATGCAAGGAGAACATGAAGAGAAATATTTCAAGCATTGCAGGAAAACAACCTCCAAGTTACACTGTTGTATCCTCCAAAACTATCTTTCAGAATAGACGGGGAAATAAGATGCTTCCATGATAAAGAACACCTGAAAAACTTCACAAATATGAAAACTGCACTCCAAAACATCCTAAAGAACATCTTGGAAAAAAACACAGAAAATTCCATACCCACGAGACCCAGGAGAGTGAATTCATTGGGGCAACAAGAAACTAAATAGCAAAGTGGAAAAACAAAGAAGAAAAGAACCAAGAACACGGAAACATGGCAGCTCTGAATATGTCCATATCAGTCATAACCATTAATGTCAATGGCCTCAATAGGCCAATTAAAAGACACAGACTAGCAGATTGGATCAAGAAGCAAGATCCTACAATCAGCTGCATACAGGAAACACACCTAATTCAGAAGGAAACCCATAGACTGAAAATAAAAGGTTGGAAAACAATCCTCCATGCCACAGGAAACTGCAAAAAAGCAGGAGTGGCTATCTTCTTTGCAGATAAAATAGATTTCAAACCCAAACTGATTAAAAGAGATAAAGAAGGTCACTACATTCTCCTACAGGGAACTATCCAAGAGAAAGAAATAACAATCATAAATATTTGTGCACCAAGCTCTAATGCACCCAACTATATAAAACAAACATTACTGGACATGAAAAGCCAGTTATCCATGAATACAATAATAGTAGGGGATTTTAATACTCAACTGTCACAAATTGACAGATCAACTGGACAAAGAATCAATAAGGGAATACTTGAGCTAAATCAAACTTTTGAGCAAATGGACTTATTAGATGCCTACAGAATTTTTCACCCTTCAAAGTGACAATATACCTTCTTCTCAGCTGCTCATGGATCATTCTCCAAAATAGATCACATTCCAGACCATAGAACAAGCTTAAGTAGATGCAAAGGAATCGAAGTTATCCCCTGCATACTATCAGATCATAGTGCCTTGAAACTGGAGCTGAATAGCAGAAGAAATTCCAAGATCCTCACAAACACATGGAAATTGAACAACACTCTGTTAACCAACCGATGGGCCACAAAAGAAATTAAAGAAGAAATTAAACAGTTTCTAACAACTAAACAACAACCCCAGGACAACATACAGGAATTTATGGGACACAATGAAAGCAGTTCTACGAGGGAAATTCATAACAGTGAATGCCTACACTCGGAAAATAGAGCAAACTGAAAGAAACAATCTAATGATGAACCTCAGACAATTAGAAAAAGAGGAGCAAAACAAACCCAAAGCACATACTAGAGAGGAAATTATAAGGATCGGAGCAGAAATTAATGCAGTGGAGATAAAGAGAACAAAACAAAGAATCAATGAATCAAAGAGTTGGTTCTTTGAAAGGATAAATAAGATCGACAGACCCTTAGCCAACCTTACCAAACAAAGGAAGGAGAAAGCTCAAATCCATGCTGTAAGGAATGAAAATGGGGAAATCAGCACAGATCCAGAGGAAGTCCAAAGGATCATAACCACGTACTTTGAAAATCGATACTCCAAGAAGATGGAAAATCTAGAAGAAATGGATAGATTCCTAGACACATATACACTTCTAAAGCTGAATGAAGAGGATATAAAAATGATAAACAACCCGATATCAATCTGGGAAATTGAAAATGTAATAAAAAACCTACCAACAAAGAAAAGCCCTGGTCCTGATGGCTTCACTGCTGAATTCTACAAAACTTTTAAAGAAGAGTTAATACCAGTACTTCTCAGTCTCTTTAATGAAATTGAAAGGGAAGCAGTACTCCCCAAATCATTCCTTCAAGCAACCATCACCTTGATTCCAAAGGCAGGGAAAGATCCCACCAAAAAGGAAAACTACAGGCCAATCTCTCTAATGAATATTGACACAAAAATCCTCAATAAAATACTGGCAAACAGAATACAGAGAGTTATCAAGAAAATCATACACCCTGATCAAGTTGGATTTATCCCAGGGATGCAAGGCTGGTTCAACATATGGAAATCAATCAATGTAATACACTAAATTCACAGACTTAAGGACAAAAAAAACATATGATTATCTCAATAGATGCAGAAAAAGCATTTGACAAAATCCAACACCCATTTATGATCAAAACCCTACAGAGAATTGGAATCAGTGGACTTTATCTCAATTTAATACAAGCTATTTATGAGAAAACAACAGCCAGCATCATACTCAATGGGCAAAAAATGAAACCTTTTATACTAAGGTCAAAAACGAGACAAGGATGCCCATTGTCACCACTCTTGTTCAATATAGTACTGGAAACATTAGCCATAGCAATCAGGCAGGACAAAGATATAAAAGGAAGAAAGATAGGAAAGGAAGAAGTTAAACTGTCATTATTTGCTGATGATATGATACTCTATCTAGAGGATCCTAAAAACTCAGCCAAAAGACTTCTAGACTTAATTACCAAATTTGGTAGTGTTGCTGGATACAGGGTCAATGCTCAAAAATCAACAGCCTTTGTCTATACAAACAGACTCACTGAAAGAGAAATTGGGGAGGCAATCCCTTTCACAGTAGCACCCAGAAAAATGAAATATCTAGGAATCATCCTAACAAAGGAAGTGAAAGACCTCTACTCTGAAAACTATAGGACTCTGAAAACTGAGATAGAAAAGGAAATCAGAAAGTGGAAAGATATCCCTTGTTCCTGGGTAGGGAGAACCAACATTGTCAAAATGGCTATACTCCCACAACTACTATACAGATTCAGTGCAATTCCAATTGGAATTCCAACGGTATACTTCCCAGAGTTAGAGAAAATAATACAAAAATTCATCTGGAAACACAAGAAACCTAGAATAGTAAAAGCAATTGTAAGCAACTACGACATGGCAGGGGTATTACAATCCCCAATTTGAAACTCTACTGTAAAGCTGCTGTGATAAAAACTGAAATGTACTGGCAAAGTAACAGACCCGAGGACCACTGAAATAGATTAGAAGACCCAGAAACAACCCCGGATACACTAAGCCACCTTATCTTTGACAAAGTAGGCAAACATCCCCAGTGAAAGAAAGACAGCCTCTTTAACAAATGGTGCTGGAAAAGCTGGGCTTTAACTTGCCAAAAGCTAAAGCTAGACCTATCTCTTTCACCATGCACAAAACTAAACTCACAATGGATAGGAGACTTAAACATTAAAACAGAAACAATAAGCCTGCTGGAAAACAGGCTAGGTAAAACTCTTAGAGACACTGGCTTAGGCAGAGACTTTATGAATCAAACCTCTATAGCACAAGAACTAGCAGAAAGAATCAACAAATGGGATCTCATCCTACTGAAAAGCTTCTGCACAGCAGAAGAAGTCACTGGCACTGCTAAAAGACAACCGATAACATGGGGAAAAATCTTTACTAGCTGTGTATCAGACAAAGGGCTATTATCTACAATATATAAAGAACTCAAACAGATCAGCCTCCCCAAGTTGAAAGACCCAATTCAAAAATGGGCATCTGAAATGAACAGACACTTCTCAGAGGCAGAAGTCAAAGCAGCCAAGAAGCATATGAAAAAATGTTCCACATCACTGGTCATTCAAGAGATGCAAATGAAAACAATGCTGAGATTTCATCTCACTCCACAAAGAATGGCTGCTATCACAAAATCAACCAACAATAAATGCTGGCATGGCGGTGGGAAGAAAGGAATCCTTCTCCACTGTTGTGGGAATGCAGACTTGTGCAACCATTATGGAGATCCGTGTGGAGATTTCTCAGAAAACTAGGACTAGGGGTCCCATTTGACCCTGCTATCCCCCTACTAGGAATATACCCAAGAGAATTTAAAAATCACATTGGAAAGACAGATGTACACCCTTGTTCATAGCAGCTCAGTTCGTGATAGCTCAATCTTGGAAACAACCCAAATGTCCATCAACAGGAGAGTGGATAAAGAAGATGTGTTTTTTTTAATAAAATGGAGTAATACTCTGCCATAAAGAATGATAAGATCAATCCATTTAGGTGCAAATGGAGACACCTGGAGGATATACTAATAAGTGAAATCAATAGATCACAGATAGGCAAATTCCAGATCTTCTCTTTGACATGAACACTTGTAGATGACAGCTTTTATAGAGTGGGAAATTTCCATAGGAAATTTCGTGTGGGAATGTAATGAGGGGAAGGAATAAATATGATACAGAAAGAAAATAAAAGAGTATGTATAAAGGGGTGGGGAGGTGTGGGTAGATAGGGATATGGGTAAAAATGAGAATTAACTTGTATCATATACTGGTACAAATTCCCCAATGTTATATGTGATTGTGAGATGTATATAAATTATACCAATAAAGAATTCAATTTAAAAAAGTTAAACATTCTTTGTTTTCTCTTATATGAAAATAAATAAATTAAATGAAGGACAAACTTTTGGATATAGGGAATAGATCAGAAAAAGGTGTGTAAATGTAGTGAAAATGATCATAAATGCATGTACAAATTATCCCCAAACACGCACTAATACTCTGCACTACAAACATACACCAATAAAAAAAAACAAATTATTAAGAAAGCATTTGAGAAATAATTGCATTTTAGTAAGAAAATCTTCATCTTAGCTTTTTCTCCTTATGAAACCTCTTAATGGATATACTTTCCTGTGTTACTACCAGTATAAATTATTTAATAATACTTTGTTACCTCAGTTTATATATTGTATGTTGTTAAATAAGAATATAAATTTTGTACTTGAAACAGCTCATTTTCTTTTTTAATTTGAATCTTTATTGGTGCATTATATATACACACATCACAATCACACTCAACACTGAGAATTTTTACCAGTATATGATATGTCTTAGTTCTCATTTTTCCCATTCTTCTACCCAACCTACAACCCCCATCCCTATACTCATAATCTTTGTTTCCTTCTTTTTTTATGATCACATTTTTCTTTCACCTCGTTACTTACCGCTGAACCCCATTTCCTACTATTTACTTTATCATGATATCTATCATGCATTCTAGAACTCATTTACATTTTCAGTTTCTCATTCCAGAGAAAAAATATTATATTTACACATCTGTTGATCTATTTATTTACTCACGAGTATGTTCTTAAAGTGTGACCATTTGAGTATAAATAGCTTTAGCAGAGCTCAGCAAGTATTATTTTGAAATGTTCCATTTTAAAAGAAAAATAATAAAAGAGCTTACATGCTACATATTTATTGCATTGTTCTGTAAAATTGTGGTATGAAATCTGGGGGTGGAAAGAATTCCAGTGAGATTAATGTTTATCCTCTTACTATAACCCCAATGAGCCATCATAGAATGCAAGAAGAGAGAAGCTCTAATTGTCCTCAGTGATAATGTCAAGGTTTTTGTGCTCATCCACTGTTTAAAAGTCTATCCAAGGTCTCATCTGAAGTTCACAGAATCTGATTTAAGTCTTAAATTCTTTCCATTGTTGGTTGAACTATTCTCTGAGGGACAAAGACCAGAAAATCCTTCCATCCTGAAAGCAAGAAAACTCTGGCCTTCGATTTAAAACCTATTGCTTTCATAATTTTGAGGGGGAAAAAATGACCACATGTCTGAAATATTGTTTCCTCATATAAATTTAAATTAATGTACTTTCTTAAAAAGAAAATCTTCAAAGTAAAATGTACTTTTCTAAAAATATCTACAGAAGCAAAACCAGGCATTGGAAATATTTCTTTCATCACAACTGATTACACCCTCTCTCCCTCTCAAACTTCTTGTACAGAGAGCGGGAGCAACAATCCAGTCTTTTGCAGCTGTGTCATTAGTAGCTCATGTCATTATCCAGTGAATAGTGCTGCCAGAAATCTTCTGTTCTACCTTCAATTGTAAAGGAATTTATGCTTTAATTTGCACCTGTGTATATTTCAATAAACCAATCAACTTTAAATTAGACAATGACAAGTTTCATACTGCACATGTAGATAGACGACTTACTATGAACAATGTATTGTCTACTCAGTAGTCACTTTATCTTGCAACTCTGCCCCCTTGTGATCAGTGTGCTATAATCACATGATGAGAAAAGAGAATACAAAGGAAATAGATTAGTTTTGATGCTGTGATTAATAGGGAAGAGAAATAGCAATAATTTAGTGAACTGGATATCAGATATTACTTCCACAGGAACTGAATTCAAATTCAAATTTAGTGATTGTGAGATGATTTTTCATTTTCTCTGAGATGATGCCAAGACTGGGTGTAGCGGCAAAAGAGTTCACATATAAGTAGTAGATCATAACAAGAATCCAGAAAAAGACCTACACGTGTGTCAAAAAATGGCAAACATCTTTAAGACAATTCAATAGAGAAAAAAATATTTTCTTTCTTAGCTGATAGTACGGAACAATTGGATATATATATATATATGTATGTATTTATATATGCCTGAACACAGATCATACTTCATACACAAAAATTAGCACCAAATAAATATTATACCTAGATGTAAAATGCAAAAGCCATAATTCTTTTAGAAGAAAATACAAAAATGTTTAGAAACTACATTTCAGGGGTAGAGTGCTTGCCTGTCAGGTGAAAACTCTAGTTTTGATCTTTAGCACCTTTAACAGCATGGGATTGGGAAAAGAGAGAGAGAGAATACAGATGAATTCTGGGTTGGTTCTGAATTTTTAGATACACCACCAAAGGCACAATCCATGAGAAAGAAGTTGACTGATTGTGTGAAGTGTCCAGTCTACCCTAACCTATCCCTTCTCTGGGCACCCATCACTCTTCATTTAGAGATAGCAGTAGGCAGACTAGACCTTCACTGTTTAATATGTCTAAATTTTTTCTGTGCTATAATACAAATCACTTCAAAAACATGGTTTCACATTTTGACAAAAACCTCAGGGGAAAGTCTGGGAGATAAACACAGAGAGGGTTAAAAAAAAATGGAGGGCCGGAGGGTTAGCTCAGTGGTTCCGGCACCTGCCTCGCAAGCATAAGGACCTGAGTTCGATCCCCGGTTACCACATATAATGCTGGGCGTGGTGGTTCACGCCTGTAATCCCAGCACTCGGGAGGCAGAGACAGGAGGATTGCTGAGTTCGCGGCGGCTTGCCTGGGCCCCATAGTGAGCTCAGGGCCAGCCTGAACTACAAAGCAAGACCCTGTCTCCAAAAAGCAAAAAAAAAAAAAAATGGAGATACACTTAGAAAGGGTTACAAAAACACACATCCAAAACAATGTAGAAAGTTGATAGTTATCTTTCTCTTTGGCAATAGAGCAATTGTTACATCCTAAAAACTAAAAAGACAAAAATCTAAAAATTGTTTAAATGAGAATATTTTCCATAGAGGAAGTTCTTCATCTACCCTGCAGTGAAAAAATAACAAAAAAGGCTGGGGATTTAGCTCAAGTTGTACCGCACCAACCTTGGATGTACAAGAACCCAAATTTGATCCCCAGTACTGAAAAAAAAAACACAGACAACCACTTGAAGTCAAGCTTTGGGCAGCACATACAAGATCCCCAGCGTGGCTCCAGGGATTTGAACAAATAGTATAAGGAAACCTTCAGGAGAGAGCTGCTCACACTAGAGGTAACCTTAAAGAGGGAGAGACAGTGAGGGATGGTTCACCCTAGAGGGCTGGGTGGGGCACAGAACCTCAAGGAAAGGATCTTGAGCAACAGTACAAGCATGATGGCAAACCCCAGAGCTGAAACAGAGAGGCCACTGGGGTAGATACAAAGAGGGGCTGAACTAAGCTGACCGGAGGATTCAGATGAGTTTGCAGGCAGTAGCCTGTTCTCAAGCAATTTAAGTTTACTGACCTCCAGTTTCATGAGGAATAAGTAATGTCTAACACCCCAGTGTGCCATCACATTTACTAAATCAGACCCTTTCCTAACAAAAGATATTAGAAATATTCAACTCACTTCACTTGGTAGCAATGAGGAGAAACCAAACTTGTTAGTAACTGATATGAGAAAGAGGAAGGAGCTTGACCATGACTCCCTGTGGAAGAGGCTGTTGCCAAAGGGTACAGCACATTATACAAAGGACACACACCTCCCAACCCTTTCCCCTGAGTCACCCCACAGATTGAACAGCACAGCTCTTATTATAGGTAGAAATAAAATGTCAAGTTGAAGTCCATAATGTAAATAGGCCTGATTATTCAAAACTCTGATTGGTATTTCCACTCTAAATCCTGGGTCGGTTTACTCTGCTCTTCTACTAATAATGCCTCCAAGTCACAATACTGTCCAGCAGAAGAGATGAAGCATGAAGAGTGCTATCTTTCATACCAGATGACAGTGGGAAGTGTCTATGCTCTAAATATAATCAGCCTATTATCCAGCTCAAGGGTGAAGTGTTCATTTTAACTTGGCTACCATCACACCCTAAGAAGAGCACCCTCCATATGCTAAAGTGTCACAACCTGTAGGCCGCTGCCTGCACTGCAAGACTTCTCAGTATAATTGCATGTAACACTTTATTTATAGTCATGAAAAAGTATTTAGAATCCAATTACATAGTCAGAAATTACATATCTCCAAACAGATGTAGGAAAGAAATATAAAAGAAATCTAGTGCATATCTATAGAAACTCTGGAGTTACCAAAATGACTCATTCAATGTCCTTTAAACAATTCGTCTGGTTATATCACAAGCCTGCCCAAGGTGCAATAGCCTAATACACATTCACCTGGTTCACTGGATGTAAAGACGTGGTTTAATACATTGCTTTTCTTTTTCTTTTTTTTTTCTTTTTTCTTATGGCCGTGATCATTCATTTAGCAGAAATGTGTTTCCATGGATTTCCTTTGCCCACAAATGGTTTTAATGAGTAAAATTTCTGGCTAGGGACATCTCTTGAGGTGTTTATTGGTGGATGGAAGTAAAAATCACTATATTTTCACTGTAGTAAGGAAAATGTGCCTTCACTTCTTAAATTTTTCTTCCCATTTTTAATGATATATCTTTGTAATACATAATACATTCATGGCAGGAAATCAGTACATACACATATTGCATCTTGAAACTTGTTACTTTCCATTTCCTCCCATCTCCCCACCTCCCAAATCCCCTTTCATCTTCACAGTTTATCTCCCTATTTCCTGTGATCTTTTATTTTGCTCTAAATTATTTATATTTCGATCTTCTCATATAAGAGAAATCATGTAACATTTAGCCTTCAACATCTGATTTATTTCACTAAATTGCCTGGGGTGGGGGACAAATGAGAAATCTTTCTGACTCACCCTCCCAAAGTGTTGGGATTACAGGCTTGGCCATCCCAAGTGTTTTAAATACTCTTAACTATTCCACTCTGAACCACCCCAAATGCAAAAAAGACAAACCAAACCCTCACCAATATCCCAAGCTAACAAGTATCTTTTGTCTTGGGAAAGGTAGTTACTCTTACATTCTAAAAGCTAACAACTCAAACAAATCTAATAATCTTTTAAACAATATTTGAAGCACAGGAAAACTTTTGTTGTATTTTTTTCAGTAAAAACTCCTGGGCTTACCAAAAATATTAATAATAATTTATTCAGCAATTCCTGTTAATAACTGTAATATTATATTAATATAACTTTCAGGCCTTAATATGTCTTGCACAGTTGAAAACATTTTCAGTAATAAAACTAAATGTAATATTTATACTTATATGGAAGAAAAGCTGATGATCTGAAAACTGAATATATCTAATTCTCTTTTTATTTCATGATGAAAATAGTAACTTGTGTTTTTAAAACTGTCAACATTTTGCACACTGTTTGGAAGCTGTCCTTCTGGATTGACATAACTATTTCCATCATTCACAATTCACATATTCTTCAATGGCTTCAATAGAAATTTAGAGATTTTGATCTCAATAGACACAAGAGGAACTCTGGATTCTTACCTCCCCACTACTTCCCAAGCTCCACCACATTTTTTGGTTTGGGTAGTTTTTCCCTTTAATTCAGTATCTTCTTTCTCTCTTTGGCCTCCCTCCTTTCCAAACAAGTCCATAGTTGACCAGTGAAAAGAAAGGATGGGCTCCTTAAATTTATTGACCAAATAAATCTCTGTGGACCTCACAGCTCTTGTCAACCTTGTTGTTCATCCACGTTCCCCAGGGGAACCCATCTCCCTTCTGGTTGTGTGACTAGGATCCAACCACTTGTGACTGTTTAACTCACTTATTGATATGACCTATTCCTTTTCTGTTACTTCCCTTCTGTTCTCCAGTCAGGAGTGTTCTACTCATACTTTTCTGTACCTTCTTCTTCCTTTCTGACTTTGCTAACTGTGTCAGACTAATATTTCACTTTGTAAGAGATGAGATACACTAAGCCACCCCATCTTTGACAAAGGAGCTAAATACCTTCAATGGAGGCAAAATAGCCTCTTTAATAAATGGGGTTGGAAAAACTGAACTTTAACCTGCCAGAGGCTAAAGCTAGAACTATCTCTCTCACCATGTAGTAACTTAAAATCAAAGTGGATCAGAGACCTAAATATTAAAACAGAAACACTAAATCTAATGGAAAACAGGAGAGGTAGAACTCTTGGAGATATTGGCTAGGGAAAGACTTTATGAACAAAACCACCATAGCATATGAACTAGCAGAGTTAACAAATGGGATCTCATCCTATTAAAAAGCTTCTACATAGCAAAAGAAACCACTGGCAGAGCAAGAAGACATCCAACAATATGGGCAAAAATTTTTACCAGCTGTTCCTCAGATAAATGGCTACTATCTAGAATATATAAAGCACTTAAAAATAACCCCCCAAATTTAAAGACCCAATTCAAAAATGGGCATCTGAAATAAACAGACACTTTTCAGAGCAAGAAGTAAAAGCTAACAGGCACATGAAGAAATATTTGACATCACTGGTCATTCAAGAGATGCAGATGAAAACAACTCTGAGATTTCTTCTCATGCACAAAGAATGGCTGCTGTCTCAAAATTAGCCAGCAACAAATGTTGGTGAGACAGCACGGAAAAAGGAACCCTTCTCCACTGTTAGTGGGAATGTAAACAGGTACAGCCACTATGGAAATCAGTGTGGTGATTCCTCAAAAAACTAGGATTAGAGGTCTCATTTGACCCTATTCCCTTGCTATGGATATACACAAAAGAATTAAAAGATTCATATTATAATGACATAAGTGCAACCATGTTTATAACAGTTCAGTTTGTGATAGCTAAAATTTGGAAACAATCCAAAGCCCATCAACTCTAGACTGGATAAAGATGTTTTTTTTTATAAAATGGAGTTTTACTCTGCCATAAAGAATGATAAGTTTGAGTCATTCATACTCAAATGGACATACCTTGAGGACATACTCATAAGTAAAATAAGTAGGTCACAGATATGTAAACACTGTATGTTTTCTCTGGAATGAGAAACTGAAAATGTAAATAAGTCCTAGAATATATGATAATCACTGTAAAATAGAAAATATCCTAAGGGAAATGGGGGGAGGGGTAAGTAACAAGGGGAAAGAAAAATATTGTGATGGTTTTAAAAAGGGGAAAACAAACTCATGTGTATATGGGATGGGGATTGTAGGGTAGGTAGGGAAATGGAAAAATTGAGAATTAAGTCTGTCATATACTGGTACAAATTCTCAATGTTGAGTGTGATGATGATATATATGTAAAATTGTACCTATATCACAAAAAAAAGAGTGAGAATACCTATTGCTCCTATGTTATATCTTTATCATCACACATCATAAAAGGTAATTGAAAGCTATGAGCTTAAGTGTGTATTTGTTTAGACCATTTCTGTCCCATATAACAAAATCCAATCAGAAGAGATAAATAACTTAATAAACCAGCATTTTCCTTCACTATCCAGGGGTTCCCAATAATTTTAGAGTTGATTGAACTGTCATGCCTGGGGGGCCAGAGAGGGCAAAAGAGTGAGGGGTGGCCAAGCCAAGCAGGACCCAAAGCGCCATGCAGAAGGGGGCTACTCCCCTTCTCTTAGCAGACATAGACAGAAACAAATTTTCCTATGCTCTTTAAGCACCCCTTACTGAACATGTACTGTAGTCTATTGCTTGCTGGTCACACCTGACTATTAAGGTAGGAAAAGGATCTAGGGTACAAAGTTGAATATGAGACCATCTCTGTCATTAAGGCAATCACTGCCTGGCAGAGGACAGCAGCATAAGCCATGTTAGAATACTAGAGTGCTGGGTTGCTGAAAGGAGAAAGCAATTACCTTCTAGAGGATTCCTAATGACTTCACAGAGGAGGTGGACTTTAACACAAATAGTGAAGAGTTAGAACATTTGGCTCAAGAAAGAAAGGGATAAAAAATATTCCAGGCAGAGAGAGCAGCCTGATGCTCAGTGATGGAAATGCATAGTGCTTTCTGAGAACCATTAACCACATGGCTGGTACATTTGACAGACAGAAGATTGCCAGGAAATAGGCCAGAAAGCAAGGCTGAAACAAAATTTTGAAGGAAATAGAGTGCTACAATAGGAAGTGTAGATTTTAGCCTCTAGGTTACAAGAATTTTAATATAATGAAATAGGATTATATAATTTTTGATTTAAAGTCAGAGTATGAGAAATATGAAAGAGAGCTGAATCCCAAGGCAAGGAGAGATAAGTTAGAATCCTAAAAGTAGAGTCAAAAAATGTCAAAAACCTTAACTAGGGAAGTGGTGATAGAAACGAAGAAGAGAAAGATGAAGGTACAAATTCAAAGGAAAAATAATTTCTTAAATGTCCATGCTTTCTATTTTGTCTATGGGACTTCTCCAAGGAAGACAGTTAGGACTAGAAAACAGAATAGTTCCATCAGTTCAAAATCTCAGCCTCCCCACTGATAGTATAAAAGGTATGAACCCAGCCCTTGTATTTTGAGCCCACAGAAGGGACAGTGACACATTAGATGCAGAAGAGACCAGTATGCAAAAGGAGAGCTTCTGTGTGTCATTGTGAATAAAGACAACAATAGCCCACCAAACAACATAATGGACTTGCTCTCTGTAGCAGATTTTAGAAGCTGTTTCTTGGAAGTAGTAAGCTGATTCCATGAAGATGAGACACATTTGTGTGTAGTGTGCCTGGGGTATTCTAAGTTCCAAGTGTAAACAACAGTAATTGGCCCACATTGCACCACCTGGAGCTGAGGAAATCTCCGCACCTGTCAGTTTCTCTGAATGTGAATATGGTGTAAAGAGCAGCTCACCCAGTAAGACCTGAAGAAGAAACAGAAGAGTAATAGACAAAAGACAGTGGGCAAAGCACTGTAACCCTGGACTGAGGGACAAACAGGAGTTAACACGGAAGATGATGAAGAAACTGAATGCAAAAGTCAAGTAGAAGAAATGCTTTCTGACATCTAGTGTTTTCCCTTCTCTTCCCAACTTACTCACATTTTCCAATACTTTCTTCCCAGGTGAAAACTGAGGATGAAGGACTTTCTCTGGTCTCCTCTTCAATGCCCTCATTTATGACCTTACATCTCCAACATTTCTAAATTTACAGGTCATTTCTCTTCAGAAATGACCATTCTCTTTAGACTATTATTAGTAGCCACATGACTAGGGCTGCTCTCCAGGAGCTAGAAAAGTAGCCATCTATTGTAAGGAAGCTTCGTAGAGGGTACACAGAGCCTCCTACAAAGAGGACGAGACAGATTTACTTGCAAGTTGTAAGAGGACTTGAGCCATTTTGCCTCAAATAGCCAACAAACTGTGCTGACTTGCTCTTCTCAGAGTAAGCCTCAGCACAGGAGGAGGTTCGATCAGAATCTGGAGCGGGGAGAGTCTGGCACCTGTAACTCTAGAAAATGGACAAACATTCTCACATTCTGTTTCTAAGATTAGTATGCTATCTGTCTTCTGTAACACATCAAGTTCAAAACCTTGCATTGTCATCATGTTGGAAACTCCTGGATTTGGAAGTGAAAATCTTTCTGGTGTCTATCTCTGGGAAATGCAATTAAAACTGCAATTCTTATCCTTTGTTCCTCTCCCACTCTCCACTTGGTCACTATGCAAATGTTATCAGAACTTCTGGCCTGGTGTAATAAGCAAATGATAGTTTAATTCCTCATATACACACATTAGCTTACAGTGGATCTTCAGTACTTGACTAGTACATCAGTGGGGTGAATCTGGCTAAGTTAGCTGGTAGTAGTCAAAGTGTTCACTGCCCAATACCACCATCCACAGTCCAGCAAATTCTTTTTTGGACTCTAGTACTCAAGAGTCACATTCCACAAATATTTTCACTAGTAAATCAAACTACTACATTTTGCAGTTTCACTTTAGTAGACAACTAATTTCTCAGTGGCCTGAATCTAAAGCTAATTTTAGATTTCAAAGGTTCCCACCATTCACCATGAAGGTAACTGAGGTAAGAAGGAACTGCAAGGGAGTTGCAGGTAGGAACCTACTGGGGCTTTAGTCTCTGTGCCACTGTTGCTTTGTCCCAAGATAAAGATACATAGAACAAGGGCTGGGATTAGCTCAAGTGGTACCACACCAACCTTGGATGCACAAGGGCCCAAGTTCTATCCCCAGTACAGCAAAAAAAAAAAAAAAAAAAAGAAAAGAAAAAAGATACATAGAACATTGTAGCCTAGGAGGAAAAGAGATAAATAGATGGATGACAGAAGCTGATAAAGAATTGAAGGATAAGAGGCTGTTGTCAAGCCTACAACTCCGATTTCTCAGTGACCTCTTTTATTTGCCTTTGTAAATTACACACTACTAAAGAGTTCCTAAGGAAAGGGAGGTTATGTAACAGAAAATAAGATTCCAATGAATTATTAAATCCTTAGTGGTTACTTTGCTTTCATCATTTTGCCTTTAAATAAAGGCTGTAACATTTACCAACCACTGTGTGACTTGCATGCATAAGAACACTGCCTGGCTATTTACAGTGTCAAATTTTTTTAAGAGAGGGAAGTGAAATCCCCTCTCACATTAAAAGACTCAGAAGCAATTAGCTGTGCTGTATATAGTATAATCTAAGTATGTTCATAAAGGAAAATAAGAATTATGTTCAAACTAAATCAAATTGTATCCTAAGTAGAAGTAGGTTTATGTTCACATAAACAAAAATATTTTGGTAGATGAATGGCTTAATTTCTGAAATTTTCAATTTCTCAGACTACATTTGCTTAAAAATACATAGAAAATGCTGAAAATATCTTGTTTTCAAAATTCATAATGGCCCATTGAATTTTCAAAATTCATAATGGCCCATTTTTTCATGAAGAAAAGTCATGATTCAGATGTCTTCATTTATTTTAAGGATAGTCAGGCAACAAAAATTCACTTAATTAGTACCAAATAATTTCTTTTTACTCTCCTAATGTATATCTGCAGTCTTAAATTCTATGCCATTTTTGCAAGGACACATTTTAAATTATAATTATAATACCAAAAACTATAGAGGAAAGAGAATCCTATTAAACCTATCTTGACCACAAATTTGATCCATTCCACACAGTATTACTCATATTGTCTGAGAGATGGGGAAGATAAGATACTGTCCGACAAAATCCTGCCTATGCCTCAGAACTAAGCTGTCTTCTTTGTACTGAAGTCTTACCTAAATCCTACCATATCCTCCAGCTCCAGGCTGAGCTCGGTGGGAATACTTAATCTCCTTTGCATTATATGTAAGCATACAGGGTTTCTTTACCAATATAATTACATGTTTCAGTGCAAACTGTATGTCTACATTTATAAATTATAGTACCTAGTTCAGAGCCTTATGCCTAGTCAGGTCTCAAGAAATGAATAAATCATTCCATATTTTTGGGAAACCGTTAATGCATGGTGTGAAATTATAAAACTTCAAAGGATCCTATTTTCCAACATTTTTGCTCTTCCACAAAACTTAATATCCATAAAAACATGTACCCGTAACAATCACACACACATATACATACACACAGCCATTTCCCTTTACTCTTCCATCTCTTTTCATCTCCTTCAAAAATTTTTTTTGTTTTTTTGTTTTTGTTTTTTTTGAGACAGGGTCTCGCTTTATAGTTCAGGCTGGCCCTGAGCTCACTATGTAGCCCAGGCAAGCCTCGAACTCAGCAATCCTCCTGCCTCTGCCTCCCGAGTGCTGGGATGACAGGCGTGAGCCACCACGCCCGGCACTGTGGTATGTGGTACTGATTGCTGGTGGGCATGACTCGCCACACCCAGCAATCTATGTGGTCACTGGGATCGAACTCAGGACCTTGTGCTTGCGAGGCAGGCGCTGAAACCACTGAGCCAAATCTCCAGCCCACCTCCTTCAAAATTTGACCGTAAGGATTGCAGAAAACACCACCATCATCCCACCCCACCATGGCCTCTTCAGCCAAATCTATAAGGAAGCACACTCCCAGCATGAAACTTTTGTTACTGAATCTACATATGCTCACTGTGGGATGACTGTGGACAGGGAATTTTCCTCAGGTTCAGAAATCTAAGCACAACAAACCTGGTACATCCCTGGTGGTGCTTGTACCTCTCAAGAGGAGAAAGAGGCTAGGTAAGCTCATAAATACTTAGAGTTACACTTTTAGTAAATGAGATGAAAGGACAGGAAATGATACTCAGGAAATTATGTTAGGGAAAGCTCACTTTTGAATGAGTGAACAGGGAAATCTTGCCTGAGGTACTATACACGTTGACCCTTAAAGGATGACCAATGGCTAGCAAGGGAAAAGAATCCACACAGACAAAATAGAGACTTGAAGAAGGACAAAGGGTGTTACAGGCAATGGAATTTGGTGAGAGACAGAAAGCAGAATATTTCTGGAGGCTGGAGGAAGAAACCAAGTAGCCTTTCATGCCAGGGAGAGCCATCTGAAGAAAACTATTCTCGCAGCTACACAAGAGTGATCATTGTACATTAGAATGGAAGCAAAATTTGATAGATCATGTGGAGATACCAAGGTTATATATGTAAGAAATAGTTGAACTATGATGCCAGTAGGTAGGGGACAGGCAGAAAAGGGGGCAGGTTTAATATTTATTTTGAAATTTATATAGATATATATAAGATTTGGTGGTGAAATGAATATGTGGGAGGAGGGAAAGGTAAAATTCTTTGATTTCAAACTACAACTGGCTGGCCAGAAATGCTGTTTACTGAAAGGGAAAAGACTGGAAAAGAGATTAACTTATCAGTTTTATTCCCACAGTAGTTTATCACAATAGAATTAACTAGAAAATGTTGCTGTTGCATATTTTCAATGAGGTTCCCGTTCATATAAAGAGGAACTCCAAGGGTGCAAGATTAGAGAACATACTGTCGTAGGTTGCCACATTCAGCTCAAGCCCAAAGAGGTGAAGACTCAGAATTTATGAATCTAGAAAGAAAGGTAGTTGGGTCCTGGGTAAAAATTGTACAGAGGAAGACTGGGAGCCATGGAACAGGGAGAGCCCATGGAATACTGCCTAAGTGTTCTTTTTTTCCTATTAACATGCCCCTAGCAACACATTCTGTAATACTCTGAAGCAAAAACTGAATTCTTTCAGCCCCACGTGCCAGTGTTAGATGATAGGCAGATCTCAGGCCTGGCCAGGATTGTTTGAGGCCTTGCAAAGATACTAGAACGTACATAGATGTGAGCAGGCACTTCTATCCTTGATGATGCTTCATCTTCTTGATTTTTTTACAGCATAATAGATTAAACAACTCACAAAGGATGGCTTAATGGCAATCCTGTGAAAGGTAACACAAGCATAATTATCCTACAGGAGAATGATTTGAAATGCAGAATTATATACCATCAAATCTTTCAATCAAGAGTGAAAGGAAAGAAGATATTTTCAGCCAAGCAAAGTCTTATAGATCATTCATCTATAGATTCCTAGTCGAGATGCATCTGGACAGTGTTCCACAAAATGAGGGAATACGTTAGAAAAAAACAAAAAACAGAAGAAAAGAAATAAGCGAATCCCTAGGTTGTTCGTTTTTTTAAAAAAATGGATGGAATGTGGTCAATCTCAGATTAAATGTAAAATAAATTATAACTCACAGGTTCTGGTATGTTTGATTGTATTGAAAAAAGTTTTATATTTCCAATAAATGGCAAATGAGAAAAATGAGGCAATTATGAAGTAATAAAAATAATAAAGGATATACAATCATAGCAGTTGATGTACCTCAGCCATAAATTATATATTTTATGATAGAAGAATTAAATGAAGGAACAAAAAGTGTATTTAATAACTAATATTCATCATCCATAATAAATATTCAATAGGTAATATCTGAAATTCATCACATGTAAAACTTGTAATGTATATAAATTATACACACAATGTATGTATTTATCCATATGTATAAGTTGTATGTACAAACAAAATACATATATACACATAATTCTAAAGTTTAACAATATGAAAAAATTAACAAAGGAAATCACAAAAATAAGTTTGATTTGATTGCTTCTGGGAAGCATAAAATGGATTTATTAGGATGTGGTTTAGAGGTCTTTTTAATTAATATACTGCCTCAGTGTGATCTTTCAACAGTGTTAACTTGGAAACCGAAACATTTAATCATAGGTCATGGCCACTCTCTTCAGAAACTGAAGATCAAGAAGCCCAAAATAAGCAGGTAAAAATTTCTATACTACTGCTCCAGATTTGCTTCCACTGCTGCCCAACGAAATGGAACATTTGATGGATAGAATGAGAGAGGAGCTTTGTTGGAACATCTGGGAAGTTAGAGATGAGGATTCGTCCTAGAAAACTCATCTTGCTAGGGGTTAAGAACATAACACTTACATAGAGATTTTGGGGGAGATGTATTAGGCATACATCTGGCTAGTTAGAAATTTCAGGTGACATTTTATACTGATGCAGAAGCTGGTGTTATCTATACAGCATCAGAGATTATGGATTCCATGAATCTAACAAAAGTCGCTAATTAGTAACTCATGCTCATGTCTTTTTAATTCTTTTTCCCACAGATGGCTAGTCTTGTCAATAATCATTAGGACATGAAAAAGCATTTTTCACCAGAGAATAAAAGAAGATGGTAAAAGCCATTTCTTGGAACAAGGTAAGAAAATGAAAGGCAACTTGTGTTGGATAAGAGTGCAATGGGCTTTCATGGAACCATTTTGATTGAAACAAAGTACTTCCTCTAAACAACTTACAGAAAAAAAGATGTTTTTTTTTTTCTCGTGGTTTTACAGATTTCAGTGCATGGCCAGCTGGCTCAAAACAGAAACATCGTGGTGGAGGAACATAGTAGATAGAGGAAATCTGTTTAACCCATGGCACCTAGGAAGCACAGAGAAGAGAAAGAGATCAAGAGCAAGAAATGCACCCTGCAAAGGCACTCCCTAGGGGCCTCTAACCAAGTTCCAGCTCCTGCCAGTACATTAAACTATGAACTCATCAGCACATTAGCCCCCTAATTCGTACACCACCCTTATCATCCCGTTGCCTTCAAAAAATCCCTCCTCTAACACATGAGCTTTTTCAGGGACATTTTAGATCAAACCAGAAGAAACAGTTAAGGGTTTTACCCAAAGGTGTTATGTGCAAAATAAAGCTGGTAGATTAGTAATATATTGTTCAACTTCAAAATGTATAATCAGTCATTTCTACAGTTAGCTAATCAAGTGAAGCTAGAGGATTTGTTTAGGTTTTCCACTGGTAACCATGTGGTTATAAAATATAAGCTCATAATAGTGTTCTTTGCATTTTCTGTATATATGTGTGTACACATACATGTATCTTCACACTCTTATTGGAAATATTTTTAAAAACCAATGATGTAATAACCATAGGGAAAACATTAATATCATCCAAAGAAGCAATGTCATGCAGATTGTTTTCTAGGATTTTGTCATTCAACAAAAATAGAAATCAATTCTAAAAAATGATAACAAACACATCCAAAACTATGGAGCACACCATCAGATAAAGCACCGGTTAGAAAATATTGTTTGAAAACATTCAATATATAGCTAGACCAATACCTAGAAATTTATACTTGCAAATATCTTTTTAAAATATCAAGAAAGACAGAAGCCACAGTCTAAGCCACTGAAAACAAAAAAGAAAAAAAATATGATCACCACCCCTTACCACAAACCATAGAAAGAATTGAATTATTGCAGAAATTGGTGAGTAAACCACTTATAGATAGTTAACCAAATATTTATACACTTTAAAAGAATGAATTGGAATCTTTGTTATGTTTTATAAAACTCAATATCTTTATACCTAAAGAGTTAACAAGTAAATTTCATCTAACTTTCAAGAAACACACTCTCTTCTTTCCTGAGTAAAAAAAATTAGAGAATAAAAATAGGTGAAATATATTCAACTCACTGAGACTTGAGTAACCATTTGTCATAATGACAAATAACATGTCTATGATTGTGTCTATAAAATTTGAAATAAAATGTTTACTGATTTATTTCAACAATATGTTAAAAATGCATCCTAATCAAGTACATTGGTTTTTACCACAGTGAGAAGATAAATTTACATCAAAATACTTTATTATGATTTACCATATTAATGGAAGTAGGATGCAAAACATATTATAGTAAATAGAGAAATGAACATTTTAAACATATATGTAGATTTTTATGTCAATATTGACATACAATATTGACATATACATTGATAATTCCTTTATGAAGAGAAAATTAGCCCTCCCCCCAAAAAAAGGAGAAATGTAAGGGAAATTGCTTAACAGAATGACCTGACAAGTGATTAGATTAAGAGAAGATACTTGTAGTATTTAAGACTGATCATACAGAGGCCAGAGATTTAGCTCAGTGGTTCTGCTGCCTGCCTAGCAAACAAAAGGTCCTGAGTTCAATCCCTGGTAACCACATACAACAATACTGGACATTGTGACTCATGCCCATCAGCAATCAGTACCACATACCACAATACTGGGCATGGTGGCTCATGCCTATAATCCCAGCACTTGGGAAGCAGAGGCAGGAGGATTCCTGAGTTTGAAGCTAGCCTGGGATACACAGTGCTCAGGGCCAGCCTGCACTACAAAGCAGAAAAAAAAACTGATCAAATATTATGTTCTAAAATATACAGGTAACTCCTACATAATGACAAGAAAAGAACTAAGGTACCAAAACAAACATACAACACCCATATAGAAAATTTGAATGACTAAAACTGTATATATATAGTTATAGCATACATGATATAGATATGGTCAATCTGTCTACCATGAGAGAAATGAAAACTAAAAATCACAAAATAAGATTTTTTGGGGCCGGAGATTTAGCTCAGTGGTTCTGGCGCCTGTCTCACAAGCGCAAGGTCCTGAGTTCAATCCCCTGTAACCACATACAGTGCTGGGTATGGTGACTCATGCCCACCAGCAATCAATACCACATACCACAGTGCCAGGTGTGGTGGCTCACGCCTGTAATCCCAGCACTCAGGAGGCAGAGGCAGGAGGATTGCTGAGTTCAAGGCTCCCATGGGCTACATAGTGAGCTCAGGGCCAGCCTGAACTACAAAGTGAGACCCTGTCTCAAAAAAAATAAAATAAAAAATAAGATTTCTTTTCATCCTACAAATTAGGAAAAAATCAGAATGTCAGACTGTAACATGTTGATGAAAATAAGAGGACTGGGAAAGTCCCAAATATCATTAATGAGATCAGATAGAGAACATAACCGCAGTTCTTGGCAAAATAAAGTATTTCTATGCCTAGGGGTTTAGAAACCTCACTATTTTATGTACAACCCAAGAAGATCTTCCCTGGCCCATGGAGGAATAGGGACCTTCATCATAGCTTTGTTTACAATATGGGAAGGTGGAAGCAACCTTGGAGTCTAGAGAATATGCAAGTAAATATATGGGTTGGGTGTTTTAGAAAAAATACTACACACATTGAGGAACAAGGCCTATAAAGAAAACAGGCAGATCATACAACATACTACACAAATTTTTTTGTGGAGAAAAAGGGCTCTACAGCTCAGTATCATTTGTATGAATTACATAAGCCTTACAGTTAATGTCTATGTTGTGTTTGCTCTGTACTAGTCAGTGTTCTCAGTCCTTGGTATGTACTTTACCCACTGAACTGCGCATTGCTACAAGCACTATCACCATTCTCCTCTCCAGGTGAAGAATCAAGCACACACAGGTGAACTGACATCGCCAGATACTCGAACCTGGTACGTGGTGAAGCCATGGGCTCAGCCTGAGCAGGTGGGTCTAACGTCTTCACTCTGAGCTCCTACACTTACCCTTGCAAAACACAACATCATTTTCTCCTTAATAGATATAATCTTAGACAAAAATGTTTACTAAGTGCAGTAAACAAGGACATGCTGAGTAGAACAGAGTAACTGTTAACACAAGAAAAGCTAGGGCTGGGTGAAGACAGTAATGATACCGAAGACCAGGGATTGAAGAGAAAAGTAGTGAAATAAGATCCTAGATTTCCAGTGACAGCACTACCATCACCTGTACATTACAGTCAGCCAAAGCTGACTAACTCTTCACTTTTACATTAATAACAAATAAAGGCAAAGCTACTTCCAGAAAGAAAATATATTAAGAACAGGATAGACAGCAAATTGACTTACAGCTTCCCACTAAATTTAAAAATAACTAGTTTTCCTTTCAGTATTGGGGAAAATTACTTTTTCTTTGCTTGAGCTCTACCAGAAATAGTTATATTTCTTGATAAAAGAAAACGAAGGATGCACACTCAGTGAAAACTCACTCCACCCATCAAAAAGTGTAATGTGCATCTGAGAGCGTTTTTTGCTGTCAGATGGGAAAGCTCTTAAGAACTAGCCATTCTGAAGCATGTTTCACACTACGTCATCTCAGAGACACTCAGCTGACACTGAGTCATTCAGACTCTGATGAACGCCATTCCTATAAAAGGCAACACAACGCAAACTCTCCTCCTATGTAGTCCACGCTGTTTTATGTGTTAGCTATTTCCTCCTAGAGTCTCACTGAACTTTGCGTTCCTTTGGATGAAAATTATAGCTAGCCTTATTTTTGGATGTTTTATACCCTATCACTTGGCACTAGGTACCAAATAGACTACTATGACACATCTGTTAACAAAAGAGAAAATTAGTATTTATGCAAAGTCCAAGCTATATGTTTCTGAACACTATTACAACCCTGCCACCAAATCCTAGCACCAAATAAAAAGTGTAAGAAGAAGTACTGTTTGAAGTAGAAGATGAGTATCAGAGTAGAAGAAAGAGTGAATATAAAATATAAAACACTCAAATTTAGTCCAGATGTGTTAGCACGGATCTGTAATCCGGTATTCAGGAGGCTGAGGCAAGAAGATCACCAAGTTCAAGTTCAAGCCAGCCAAGACTATATAGCAATACCTTTCCCCCCCAAAAAAAAAGTTTCAAAAAACTTAATGTAAGAGAAAAATGAAAGGAAGATTGCAGACAAAAATATAAGGCCTGCCGGATTCATGTTTCCCTAAGACAGCAGATGGACAGACCACATTGCAAAACAGTGTGTTCCAGAAAAAAAAGGGTAGGAAGAAGAGAATAGAGACTACTGCTAGGTGTAAAATAACAGAAATTATGTGTACACACACACACACACATTCCCTTTCATATGCTGCAATTTCCATGTTTCGCTGAGGAAGATAAAAACTGCCTTATACATTAACAAGAAAAGCAAACTTTGGGCTTCTTTTCATGTCCAGTACTATTTACCTCTATCTTAGGTCATAAGACATCAGATTTTAGAATTGTGATTCTTGGGCTGGAGGGTTAGCTCAGTGGTTCCGGTGCCTGCCTCGCAAGCGCAAGGTCCTGGGTTCAATCCCTGGTAACCACATACAATGCTGAGCGTGGTGACTCACGCCCACCAGCCATCAATAGCACATACTACAGTGCCAGGCGTGGTGGCTCAAGCCTGTAATCCAGGCACTCGGGAGGCAGAGACAGAAGGATTGCTGGGTTTGAGGCTTGCCTGGGCTACATAGTGAGCTCAGGTCCAGCCTGAACTACAAAGCGAGACCCTGTCTCAAAAAAAAAAAAAAAAAAAAAAAAGAATTGTGATTCTGAATTTTGACTTTTTATTCATGGAATTAGAGATAATACCGTTGCCTATTTTCCACCTCTTCAGTTACCCAGATTATTTGGCAAGGCAACTTGAAGGCTCTCGGGAAGGACTTCAGAGCATCCAGACAGGTGGAAGCCATAGTGGGATGCTTTGCTTGATTTCACCATTCTTCCACTTACATTACAATAGCAACTGCAAAATTCTTATTGAATGAATTGAGCAGCTGTCCAGTTTGATTGTAGCTTCAGTGAATCTGTGCCTCTGACCTCTGCTGAATTGCTATTTTATTGCTATTTGCAGCAATGTTCCCCAGTAAGCCATAATTTCTATCACTATGGCAACCACCTATACCTGAGATGTCACCGCCTCTTAGTCTGCCAGGAGAAAAACACAATTATAACAGAAAACAATAGATGCAGCTAGTGACCTTTTCTCTATTATTATTCCTGTATTTCACTCCGAGTTGTGCCTTTTCAATTAGGGATCCCCGAGCTGATCTCAGCAGTTGCGTGCACAAGCATGCCATTTCTTCAGCAGGTGCAAATGAAAGGCAAATGTGCAAATTGTATGCGTGATTACCTCCTTCCGGGTGTGAGCTAAAGAATGAATACCATGCATTCAAGGAAAAGACAAAGGCCATTTTCTGGCTAGGTGTAATTGTGGGCAATTCTGGGATTAAAGAGTCCCCTTTACCTTGTTCGTCATGTTGCCTCTCAGTTTTTCAGTTTCCTTTCACTAAATCAGAACTTCTCAGGCTGTGACCCTTAGGCAGAAACACCCCGTGGGCTTACATCTGAGATGTTGATTCCCTAAATTTCATCAACATATTATAAATCTGAATCTGGGCTATGGCAAGATTGTGTATATTATAAACAGCTTTCCATTTAATGCCTATAAAAATTTAATTTTGAGAATCATTGAAGTAAATGGTGTTGAAAAGAAAGGACCCCAGATTACTCATCCTTGTATGTAAGATATCTTGCACAAGTTCTAGCCAAGTTTAACATGATACTGAGCAGCAAGCTATCATCACCAAAATCTCCTGAGAGTCCGTGAGTCAGGTCACCCTGCATTGTCTCCAAGACCCACAGACCAGAACCAGGGGTGTTTCTATGACACTAAAGCTGATAAGGATAAAAGAAAAACAGATTCAAATGAGAACTTCAGTTTTAGAATTCCCATTGAGTAAAAGTGAGAAAAAACTTTGCTTTATGTCTTAATATATAGGGAGGGGCAGGAAAGAAATAGAAAGAGTAGGATGCTATATTTCATAACTTTGACCATCTCTGAAATTCTAGGACATCGAGCCAGAAGGAAGACCACAAGGCACCTTTATGTATGATTGATTTTTGGGGGGAAAGGAGGTAAAGAACACCAAAACCTCAGAGGAGTTACTTGTATACTAGCGTTAAGATTTCTTGAAAAAGAAAAATAAAGGGATAGGAGATTTAGCTCAGTGGTTCTGGCACCTGCCTAGCAAGCACAAGGCCCTGAGTTCAACCCCTGAACCACATATAACAACAATACCAGGTGTGGTGACTCACACTCACCAGCGATCAGTACTACACACCACAGTGCTGGGCATGGTGGCTCACACCTGTAATCCCATCACTCGGGAGTCAGAGGCAGGAGAATTCTTGAGTTCGAGGCTGGCCTGGGCTACATAGTGAGCTCAGGGCCAGCCTGAACTACAAAGTGAGACCTCGTCTCAAAAAGTAAAAAATAAAAAAAAAGGAAGGAAGGAAGGAAGGAAGGAAGGAAGGAAGGAAGGAAGGAAGGAAGGAAGGAAGGAAGGAAGGAAG
>PVIC010024330.1:0-26161 GCA_004025085.1 Thryonomys swinderianus | reverse complement strand
CAGCAAAAGAAACCACTGGCACCGCTAAAAGACAACCAACAACATCGGAAACAAATCTTTACTAGCTGTTTGTCAGACAAAGGGCTACTATCTACAATGTATAAAGAACTTAAATCAGTCCCCCCAGGTTTAAAGACCCAATTCAAAAATGGACATCTGAAACGAACAGACACTTCTCAGAGGCAGAAGTCAAAGCAGCCAAGAAGCATATGAAGAAATGTTCAACATCCCTGGTCATTTGAGAGATGCAGATGAAAACAACACTGAGATTTCATCTCACTCCACAAAGAATGGCTGCTATCGTGAAATCAACCAGCAATAAATGCTGGCAAGGGTGTGAGGAGAAAGGAACCCTTCTCCACTGTTGGTGGGATAGTAGACTTGTATAACCATTGTGGAGATGAATGCGAAGATTCCTCAGAAAACTAGGATTAGATGTCCCATTTGACCCTGCCATTCCCCTGCTAGGAATATACCCAAAGGAATTCAAAGAATCATATTGCAAAGTCATATGTGCACCCATGTTCACAGCAGCTCAGTTTGTGATAGCCCAATCTTGGAAACAACCCAGATGCCCATCAACTGGAGACTGGATAAAGAAGGTATTTTTTAAAAATAAAATGGAGTATTACTCTGCCATAAAGAATGACAAGTTTCATTCATTTGTGTGCAAATGGATACACCTTGAGGACACATTAATATGTGAAATAAAAAGATCCCAGATATGTAAATACCATATCTTTTCTCTGGTATGAGAACCTGTAGATGTAAATGAATTTTAGAATGTACAATAGATTTTGTAAAATAGAAAATATTCAAAGGGAATGTGGTGGGGGAACATAATGAAGGGAAAGAATAAATATGGAAAGAAAAAGAAATAGCCTGTATTTAAGGGGTGGTGGGTGGGTAGGGATATGGGTAAACATGAGAATTAACTTCTGTCATATAGTGGTACAAATTTCCCAATGTTGAGTGTGATTGTGAGCTGTATATAAAATGTACCAATAAAGAATTCAATTTAAAAAAAGAACAGCATAGACAAAATATATGTTGCATCAAGAACACTGTCCTTCTGATTAAGAAGGTTTTAGTTGTGGGACTGGGGTTTGGGTATATTTTGACTTTGGCACATAGGCTTTGCCCATACTGACTTCTATAAACAAGCAAATTGTAGGATTAACCCTTTACAGCCTGCACTGCTTACTCTCTGCTTTGTGCATAACCGATATTGTGGTTCTCTGTAAGAGTCACTAGTATGGTGAGCTTTTTATGTAACTATTACTTATAATTTCTTAAAGTTGTTAAAAAGTTCTTCTATTTAAAATGTATATGTATTTTCAAAAAATACAAAATTACTGATTTGTATGAAGATTATATAACTAAAAACACCAATAGTTCTTGGGAAAAAAAACACAACAAAGGTGATTATACTCATAAGACAAATTGTTTGAGCATCAGAAATATTTTAAAAACCAATATTTTTTCTGTATTATTTTAATAAACAGCTTAAAATGAATGGAAAATATTTTATTTGAGAGATTTAGAGGACTGGTAGAAAAACTTGGAATTATTTTAATAATGACCAAAAGCAGCTTTGATGAACATGATAAATCAATATTATGCTATTAGATGCAAAGATAGTGACAAAAATGAATTATATTCCATTACATATATACATTTAAAAATCACAACTGTAATACAAAAGAGTTTTCCTTCTCACTAAATTGTTGTCCAGACTGAGTTCAAACTTTAAATTATCCATCCCCAGCCTCCTGTAGTCCTGAGATTACAGGTGTCCATCACTATCACTGCTAAAAACTATACTTTTTAAGCTATGTAAAGGTTAGAAACACGATGGTATAGTTATGATATTTAAGGTTATATGGAAAAACATGCACTTGCAATATAATTGCTGCCATAAAAGGACAGCAAGAGGGCTATTAACTGTAATATTTCATGAGAAGAAAAGAAAATTTAGCAAGCTATGTCAGTTTCACAGAATTTTCACAGTAGCCCACAAACATGGAAGACTTATATTCATTAGTGGCAAAAGGGGTGACATTTCTAAAACTACAAAAAGCTACCTTACTTTTACAACATAAGTAAATTTAAAGCACAAAGACTGACTTCCTAAGCCAATGTGGGAGAAAGGTGTACTGCAATACCTTTTGTTGAAAAGTGAATCAATGAAAAACTTTTCAAGTATTGGCCAAAATTGACAGGGTATATACCTTAATCAAGAAATTCCATATATGAGAATCGATAATTTAGACTTGCATGATTTAATAGTACATGTATGACACTTAAAAGAATACGCAGCATGTAGGAAATTCTGCTGAAATGTTATTGCTTACATTTGCAGAAGTAAAATAGACTATCAAAAATTGTAAGTAGTGATAACACCTACAACATGGAATACAATGTAGTCATTAAAAAACTATTTATGGTGGTGTGAAAAAATTTCTAGGCAGTATTGTTGAGTCACAGAAACAAGATTCAGAACACTACATGGAATTTAATCAAGGTTTTAAATTAAGCAAAGAAATCTTCCATGTATTAAAATGTTAAACTGCAAGACCAAGCCAGTTGGTGAGGAGTGTTTACCTGGTAACCCCTTTTGGGCGGAAGAGGGGGAAGAGGGCCATTTGCTATGGATTGCTACACATAAACCATCATATTGCAAACCACATCATGAATTTTAAATTCCAAGAACCCTTTAAGGGACAGCTGTTGTGGGAAATAATCCTTATTTTGATATTGCCCAGCTGGCAAATTACAAAGAAGTCATGTGTGGGTGGTTTCTCAAGGAGATGGGCCTTCACATTGCACAATCATACATTTTTCACTGCTAGAAACTTATAACGTTTCTGTATTGCTCTTGTATCTCTCATCCATTCACATTCTAATGCAGAAACACAGAACACTTTGAGTCTCAATGTTTCCCCATTGTAAACTTATAGTGCTTTTAGACACAAAGCTTATAACTGAGTCACATAAGGCTTAATATCAGGTATTTCTTACAAAAGTTTTGCTTTAATCATTTTTATTAACAATTATCATACCATAGAATTATGTGGAGGGGAAGATCTTTTTCTTGTCACAATAGGATTAAGTACTTAAGATACCTACAAATATTTTCTTTTTTGAGACAGGGTCTTGCTTTGTAGTTCATGCTGACCCTGAGCTCATTATGTAGCCCAGGCTAGCCTTAAACTCATAGTAATCCTCCTCCCTCTGCCTCCCAAGTGCTAGGATTACAGGTGTGGGCCATCACGGGTGGCACTGTGATGTGTGGTGCTTATTGTTGGAATTATGGGCATGAGTCACCATGTCCAATACTGTGGTGTGTGGTACTGATTGTTGGTGGGTGTGAGTCACCATGCTCAGCATTGTGGTATGTGGATACCAGGGATTGAACTTCAGACCTTGCTCATATCAGGCAGATGCCAGAACCACTGAGCTAGATATGGGCTCCTACAAATAATTTTTTATAAGGAATGCCAGATACACGTGACTTCATGAGTTGATTTTGTTCTTTGCTCTTATAAGATTTTGTGCCATGTTGGCAGTGGTATGTAAATATTAGAAAACTTGTCTGAAGGAAATAATTCTTTTGTAAAACTTCTCTTTATGTAACAGAATCTTAGCATTAGAAAGCTTAGGATTTAAAAGGATTTTTTCCAATGTGTTAATCTTGTAGTAATCCTGTTACACAAAATAGACCAATCAATGAGCTGTCCCTCCAACACCCTTCATGTTCTATACCATTAACTCATACTTCTGTTGTTCATTCAGTGACACTCCAGACCTGTGCTTCTCTGGCTAGAAACCACCTATCAATAAGGAAGGCTTGGTCCCACTATCATGGGTGTTGTGTTTGTGGTGGGTGCAAACCAAGATGTGTCAGACAGGGGCAAGTGCACTGGCCCTCACACAAGGAGAAGAAGTAAAGAATGTTCTGGATGCTGCAGCCTCATCCTCAGGATGTGCTTCTCCTTCCTATTTTGACAAGCAGCTTCTTCACTGTATCTCCATCCTGCATTTGCTGATCTAGTTTGTTATTGCTACAGAATAAAAACACTATACAAAAGACAGCAGTTTTTGATACTTTATTGAAATTACAATTAAAATTTAATTTCTAAAAACATTTAAGTAGGTTAACCAACTAAACAATAAGAAAACAATCAAAGGGCAGTAGATATTTCTCTGCAGAAGGTTACAACTGGCTGACAGCTTTATGAAAAGTTGAGTAATATCACCAATCATCAGGAAATGCAAATGAAAACAACAATGAGCTAACCCCTCACACTGCTGTGTAAGAGTATCAAAAATAAAAGATAACATGAAAGATAAAATGATAGTATATTTACCAGGAAAAGGAAATCCTTGCATTTAATTCATGGAAATATGAGTTAATTTTAGAAAAAATAGTCTAGAAATAATTTAGAAAAATAGAAAAACCTTATCATCCTTGAATTCTACTACCAGTTATATTCCAGTAGAAGTAAACAATATACTTATATGCTGCATCTAAAGTAGTGAAACTTATGAAAACAGAGAATAGAATAATGGTTCTCAGTAACTGAAGCATGTAGACATTAGGGTAATATCCATGAAGTGTGTGAAATTTCAATAAGTTAGGAAGAAGGTAGCAAAAACAAAATTAATTCCATTTAAATAATGGGCAAAGAAATAGGTGGTCCATTGAGCAATGTTGTTACCACAGATACTAGCCATATAGTATCATTTTGAAAATTGAAATACAACAGGCTTTAAGTGTGCTGACTGCAAATGCATATGAGATAAAGCACATGTTAATTAGCTTAATTCAGCTATTACACAATGCATATGTATTTCCAAACATAATGTTATATATGATAAAAATACATAATATTTATTTGTAAATTAAGAAAACAGAGTTTTGAGAAATCAAAAGAACAGGAGCATGCCAGGCAGAAGTCTGCATCACATCTGGCAGCTGTGGCCTAATTTGTGTGAAGTGGATGCTTTCAATATTGTCACAATTTTTCCTGGCATTGTCACACCCAGCCACTCTGCAGAGTGGCCATCACAGTGAGACTTTCACACCAAACCCACCTATAAGGACACTCTGTATGGCCCGTACTTTGTTATATTTGAGGGTGTGAACATAGCTAAAGAGTTCTGCCATCTGAGGAGTATCTGACCAGTCAAACTGAGACACAGGAAGCCCCAATGGCCATTGCTGCCCAGACAGAACAAAATCACCACAACAAATATGTCTTAACAGATGATTCTCTGAAGGCAGGTTTATCAAGATTAGCACTCACAACAACTCAATAGTCTGCACTCATTGAGTGGTTGCTGTGATGACACTGGCAGGCCTGGGGCAGGCTAATCTGGCTCACCTCTCCACAGCACTTGGATCCTGACCTCTTGCAGGACTCAAGCACAGGGAGGAGCTCGTAGAGATTCCATCTACTTGTCTGTGTACACTGAATAAGTGCAGCAGAGGTGCTAGACTAAGGCAGAGGTCTTCAGTGGGTGATTCTGCCCTGTTTGCCATATTGAAAAAGTACCCATTGGAAGAGTGAAGAAAGCCTGTTGACTACAGCCATTAGGGAGTTTGTGGAGTCAGTCCCACCTACAGGACCCTGGACCCTTGCAGAGTTCAAGTCTGCAGGAGTTCAACTTGGAGAGTATAGTCAGAACCTAGACTGAATCCTAGGGGGCAGCAGTTATTTCCCTGTGACTAGTCAACTCAAATCTGCATGCTATTGCCCATACTATCTAAGGGGAGACAGCAGACCCATACTTTGAAGGCCACTTTTGGTTTTGTTTTTGGCTATGTTTTCTTGCTGCTGTTGTTATTTTTCATGCTTTTAGTGATCTCTCTTTTATTCTTCATTTCTCTACTTTCTTGTTGCTGAGTCTGTCCAATTTTGGACTTTTTCTTCTCTTGACTTCTTACTTTTGCAGGATAAGGAGATAGTCTCCTGTTAGCCTGTTGTTGCTGGGTACCTCTGTTCTTTTGTTCCTGCATCCTCTTTTTCCCTCCAGTCAGTATCAGTTACCTGAAGTTAATGCATTTCAGTCCTACCTACTCTCCTTCTTCTGCACTTTTACAGGAGAATGAATACAGTTTCAGTGGTCCTACTGTTGTTAGTCTGTTCTGTTTTGTATTTGTCCCTCTGTCTCTTTTGTCCTTTAGCCTCTATCAGTTTCCTGGGGTTTATGTGATCTTTACATGCCCTCTAACCCTAATTCTAATCTCTCCCTCTCCTTCTCTCTCTCCACCTGCTCAACTCCCCATGACCCTATATTCCCAAAGGGCAATGCTACTGTATTGAAACATCTGTATGTTGTAAAAATATTTCTGGTTAATTCTAAATTTTGGCATTGAGTCACAGATTTGACTCATGAGGCTAAAGGTATAAGAATAGTAATTGCCAGTTTGTCATTTCCTGTGTTGTGTTTGATACTAGTGATGATAGTGATTATATTATGTCAAGTGAGATGATGTGATTGTTCTTTTTAAGTACCTTTCATGGTGTACCAGAAATGAGATTACTTAAGGGCCTTTACAGATCCAAGGAGAACAACCTAAGAAGTAGCCACCTCCTAAAGGTACCAAATATTAAAACGAAAGAGACTTCAATAAACATTGCCCAGAAAGCAGGCCAGGAATCAAATCAAAAGTATTAGGCCAGAGGGTTAGCTCAGTGGTTCCGGCGCCTGCCTCACAAGTGCAAGGTCCTGAGTTCGATCCCTGATAACCACATACAGTGCTGGGCATGGAGACTCACACACACCAGCAATCAATGCCACATACCCCAATGCTGGGTGTGGTGGCTCACGCCTGTAATCCCAGAACTCAGGAGGCAGAGGCAGGAGGATTGCTGAGTTCAAGGCTTGTCTGGACTACATAGTGAGCTCAGGGCCAGCCTGAACTACAAAGCAAGACCCTGTCTCAAAAAACAAACAAAACAAAAACAAAAAAAAGCATCGACAGCAACAAAAATAGAGAAATGATAAAAAATTCAGAAACCCAGATACAAAGATCTTCAACACAGGGGAACACAGGGAAAGAGAAATAGAGCAAGCAGAAGCTCAATCACCAGGACTCTCTGAGCTGGTAACAAAAGAGTATCTAGTAAAATGGGAGTCATAAATAATTTCTCTGATAAAAACAGACAGTGAAAGATATGATTAATAACCATTCAAAAGAGATCAGGAACATAATAGAATCTCATGGTCAAGGTAATGGAATTGGAATATATTAAATGGCTTCAAAAAGATTTCCAGGAGATCAAAGACTCCAATGAGAATCTTCAAAGTAGAATAAATGAATGTGAAGACCAAATATCATACATAGAAGATAGAATTGTAGCCAGTGAACAGGAAACGAGTAGTTTATGGAAAAAAGCAAGGGAACACAAGAAATCAATACAACAGCTGCTACATGATGCAAAGAAGAATGACATAAGACTGATCATTGTCAATGAAGAAATAGGAGACAGTGAAAATTATATTTAAAAAACAGTTAACAGATATAATGGCAGGTAACTTCACAGGAAAAAGAAAAGAATTTGATAGGCAGCTAAGTGAGGCATATAGGACTCCAAATGGCCATGATCTAAGAAAAATCTACATATAGACATATAATAATCAAGATATCCTAAATCTAAACCTTTCAAGTAGAAGAAAAAAACTTGATATATAGGTAAGAGAGCTATATAGGACTGCATCTAGAAATGATTTAAAGAAAGAAATCCACACCTTGGGAAAAAATACTCATGATACCAGAAATCCAACAGAGGAGTGAAATATTGAAAGAAGTCAAAGAAAAGAAACAAAATCACAATCAAAGGAAGCCCATCAGAATCACAGGAGACTTTCCAATGCAAACAGTCAAGTCAAGGAGAACCTGGAGTGAAGTAATTCAAGCCCTAAAATGAAATAATCTCCAGTTTAGATTGATGTATCCTACACAACTATCCTTTGAAATTGATAGGGAAATAAGATACTTTAATGACAAAGAACACCTGAGAAACTTGAAGATACAAAACCTGCACTCCAAAAACTTCTAAGCAGTATCATAGAAAAAGACAGTGTCATAATCCCATGCAACCCTGCAGAATGAACTCATTGGGCAAGGCAAGAAACTGAATGGAAAGGAGCAAAAGGAAGGAATAAAAGAGCCAAGAATAGGAAAACATCATGACAGGTATAAGTCAGTATGTATCACTGTTAATGTCAATGGGCTCAACGTACCAATTAAAAGACATAGAATGGCAGACTGTAGTAAGAAGCAGGATTCAGCAATATGCTATATACAAAAAATACAGCTAATTCAGAAAGAAAGCCATAGACTGAAAGTAAAAGGATGGAAAATGATTCTCCAGGCAACAGGAAAATGAAAAAAAAAAAAAAGCAGGAGTGGCTGTCTTATTTGCAGAAAAGTAGATCTCAAGGTAAAACAATTCTAAAAGACAAAGCAGGACACTATATCCTCATACAGGTAATAATCCAAGAGAAAGAGCTGACATTCAGAAATATTTATGCACCAAATTCTAGCTCACACAACTATATAAAAGAAATATTAATGAACCCCAAAAATAGCTAAGCACTAGTACAATAGTAGTAGGGGACCTCAATACTCCTTTGTCACAAATAGACAGATGGATTGGACAAAAAATGAATAATGAAATACTTGAATTGAAACAAACCTTTAAACAAAGGATTTAATAGATGTCTACAGAGTATTTCATCCCCCAAAGTCAAAATGTATATTCTTCCCAGCTGCTTGTGCATCATCCTCCAAAATAGACCACATGCTAATTCATAAGGCTTGTTCAAGTCAGTGCAAAGGACTTGTTATGCCCTGATACTATCCTATCAGATCATAGGGCCTTGAAATTGGAGACTAATAACAAAAGAAATGCCAAAAACCTCACAAACATATAAAAATTGAACAACACTCTCCTGAGCAATGGATCACAGAAGAAATTAAACAGTTTATACAATTAAATGATAATGTCAATACAACACACAGGAATTTATGGACTGCTTTAATTGGAAAGCAGTTCTATGAGGGAAATTCATAGTAGTGAATGCTCATACTAGGAAAAAAGAACAAGCTCAAACAAATAACTTAACACTGAACCTCAAACTACTGGAAAAAGAGGAGTGAGGTAAATTCAAAACCTGTACAAGGGAGGAAGACATAAGGATTAGAGCAGAAATTGATGTCATGGACACTAAGAGAGTGATACAAAATAGTTAATGAATCAGAAGAGTTGGCTGTTTAAAAGAATAAATAAAATTGACAAACTGTTAAGCAACCTTATCAAAAAGAGGAAAGAAAAGGCTGAAATCCATGCAATTAGGAATGAAAACAGGGAAATTGCCACAGACTCAGGAGAAATTTAGAGAATAATAAATATCTACTTTGAGAACTTGTACTCCATCAAGATGTAAAACACAGACAAAATGGATAGATTTCTAGACCCAAATGAACATTCAAAGTTGAACAAAGAAGGCAGAAAATGCTAAACACCCCAAAATCAATATGAGAAAATGAAAACATAATTAAAAACTTACCAACAAAGAATGGTCCAGGTCCTGATGGGTTTACTGCTGAATTCTACAATACTTTTAGAGAAAAGCTAATGCTACTACTTCTCAAACTCTTTAACAAAATTGAAAGGGAAGCAGTACTTCCAAATTCAATCCTGGAAGCAATCATTATATTGATTCCAAAAGCAGAGAAAGACCCAACCAAAAAAGAGAACTCAGGCCAATCTCTGTAATGAACAATGATGCAAAAATCCTCAATAAGATACTGGCAAACAGAATACAGAGGATCATCAAGAAGATAATACACCCTGACCAAGATGTATTCATCCAGGGATGTAAGGATAGTTCAACATACATAAATTGTAATACACTACATCATCAGACTCAAGGACAAAAACCAAATGGTTATCTCAATAAATGCAGAAAATGTGTTTGATAAAATCCAACAGCTATTCATGATTTAAACCCTATAGAAAACTGGAATAGATGGTCTTTATCCCAAACTGATAAAAGCTATTTAAGAGAAACCAATAGCCAGTATCATACTAAATAGTCAAAAACTGAGACTTTTCACATTAAGGTCAGTAAGATGTCCATTATCACCACTCTTGTTCAGTATAATTTTGGAAACATTAGACACAGAAATTAGGCAACAGAAAGAAATAAAAGGAATAAATATAGGTAAGAATGAAATTAAACTGTCATTATCTGCTGATAGCATGATATTCTCTAGAGAAAATCCTATCTCAGCCAAGACTGTAAGACTGAATCACCAAATTTAGTAGTATAGCTAGATACAAGGTCAATGCTCAAAATTCAATAGCTTTTGCATACATGAACAATAGAACCACTGAAAGAGAAATCAGGGAATCAATTCATTTTATAATAGCATCCAAAAACATGAAATATCCATCAATCAATCTTAAAAAAAAAAAGATGAAAGTTCTCTTCTCTGAAAACTACAGCATTCTCAAAAGGGAAATCCAAAAGGATATCAGAAAAAGGTTAGTCATTCCTTGTGTCTGGGTAGGAAGAACAAATATTGCCAAATTGGCTATACTGCCAAAACTACTATATAGACTCAAACCAATCCCGATTGGAATCCCAACAGCATATTTCACAGAGGTAGAGAAAATTCAAAAATTTATCTGGAACCAGAAGAGATACAGAGTAGCAAAAACAATTCTAGGCAGTAAGATCATGACAGGGTATATCACAATCCCCAATTTGAAACTATACTACAAAGCCACTGTGATACAAACAGCATAGTGCTGGCAAAGAAAAAGATGCGAGGATCAGTGGAACAGATTAGAAGACCCAGAAACAAGCCTAAATATATACAAGCAACATCATTTTTCACAAAGGAGCAAAACACTTTCAGTGGAAGAAAGATAGTCTCTTTAACAAATGGTGCTGGAAAAACTGGATTCTCAGCCTCCCATAGTTTAAAGTTAAATCTTTCTTTCATTGTGCACTAAACTAAAATAAGAGAAAGGAAATCAGATACCTAATATTAAAATGGAAATGCTAAACCTGCAGAAAATAGTTTAGGTAGAACTCTTAGAGACAGTGGCTTGGGGAAAGACTATGGCCAAAGCCTCTGCAGCATGAGAACTAGTAGAAAGAAACAACAACTGGGATCTCATCTTATTGAAAAGCGTTTGCATAGCAAAAGAAACTATCAACAGAGTGAAAAAACCTACATTATGGGAAACAGTTTTATAAGCTGTTTCTTATACAAGGATTACTACCTAGAGCATATAAAGAATTTGTAAAGATCAGCCCCCCAAATTTAAAGACCCAATTCAAAAATGGGCATCTGAAATGAACAGACACATGATCATAATGTATGTATAAAATGTACCAATAAAATCAATTAAAAGAAGAGTAGAGCTGTTGATGCTGTGGAGAAAATAGGATCAGGCTCAGATAGGGAAATGGTGCAATCAGGTACTGACTTACCTGCAGCACATGTCAGCTCTTGAATTAAAAATGGCTAACTGGATCTGTAACCACAAAATTCGCAGCACTATCCATACATTTTGACTAACTAGAACTAAGTTCTATGTTGAACTAATAAGTTTCATAGGAAAATGTGCATCTTTTCAGTATGACATCTCTTGTAGAAAATAGTATATCTAAAATAAAAGGTCAGTTATACTGGATACTTAGTCTGCATGTTGAGGAAACTTGGGCAACAAGTAAACTAGTTATGTTAGACTGTCATATCTCAGTCCATAAAGGAAACTTGAGATAGTTGTATATGAATAAATTTATTGTCCCCTACAACAAACAGAGTTAAAAAGAAACTCTGAGAGGAAGAAGTATCAGGGCTGATTTTAAAATTATGACCACAGCAACTACAAGGATGGAGTTGCTAGTTTTCCACCAAGAAAACAATGGCATGATGGAAACTTATAGGAGAAACTTGAGAATTCCATTTCAGATGCTGTTATATGAGAAATTGTGTCACCTTAGCACTTATTCATTGAAATTATAATTGCTAGCATCTTGGATTGTGAAAGAATTTGAAGATAGAGTTTTCAGTGAAATGCTTATGTTAAAACTAAATCAAGTGATATGGCACAGCAGAAACACACAGGAAGAAGACTGCAAGAGAAACAGGGAGAAGATGGCTTTCTACAAGTCAAACACAGACGAGAAATTTCAATCCTGATGACACTTGGATCTTAGAGTTTCAGACATTAGAATGTGAGAAAATTAATATCCGGTGTCTCAATCTACCCAAACTGTGGTACGTTTTATATCGGCCTCAACAGACTTGGGAGTCACTGTCAGAAAGATAGTATTTTAGTTTTTTTCCATTGAGGCAGGTTACACAAAGAAAATAATTGTAAATAAAGGGAAAAAAAGAATGAATAATTGAGGAATGAGGAGATTGTGATGTTGTGGAAAGAAGTCAAGAAGTTGTTTCAAATGAAAAAGAAGTAATTGATGGCTTCAAATCTCTGAAGAGTCAGCAGGTTGAGGAATAAAAATTGATTCTTTTAATTAGCAAGGGAGAGATTATTTGTGACAGGATTGGCAGCACTTTTCATGTAACAAGAGAAGTGGTGAAATCTAATTTTAAAAATTGTAAGGGAGATGGAGAGTATGTTTTATTTTATGCCTAGTACAGAAATCATCTATAGTCTGCTTATTAGATCTTATTTAATAGATTATTCAATACACTTTCTAAAATTGCAAAGTTAAAGCACAAAACTTTTGTGGAAATGATCCCCTGTGGTCTCTTGAGAAGTTTCCTGCCATCATGGGTAGAAATGTTGCAAAACAATGTTGGGATATTCTTTTATAGCTAGATTTATGTGTAGAGTAGCTACTTATTGGTTTCATTAATTTCCTCAGAAGAGAAGAAACTAAGTGATTTTAGCTGGAGAATTAGTATCATAAAATAAACTCACAAGTTAAAATTATTAATATATCCTTTTATATTGACATAAAACAGTGTGTTAAAGATACAGTCTTTGAAAAGAATGCAAACATTATATAGTGGCATGTAGAGTTTTCTGTGGCCCAGTTCATTTAACTCTCAGTTGTAAAAGATTACTAATGCCTCTTAATATCAGTCTGAACAGTGGTTAGTGCAATTTTAAATGGTAATAAAAAGCTATTCTTTGGTAATTTAATTTTTTTCTTAGATGATACAAATAACTGTTTTTTAGTAAGTGGTTGCAAATTGAAGGCTTATCTAGCCTGAGAAAAAATGGGTCTGTATTAACTTCTCACAGCTGAGACAAAATACCTGTCATTTGTAGCTTACAGAAAGAAACATTTGTTTTTGCTCATGGCATCAGAGGGTTTAGTCCACAGTGAGCCAGTTCCCTTGTTTCTGGCCTGGGAGGAGGCTGTGCACAATGGAGGAAGAGAATGGCAGAGGATAGCTGCTCACCTCAGGATAGTCAAAAAATAGAGAGGGTCAGAGTCAGAGAGGAAGGAAGTGGAAAGAAGGTATGCTTCTCAAAGCTCTTTCCAGAAGGAC
This sequence comes from Thryonomys swinderianus, assembly GCA_004025085.1. Classification (NCBI taxonomy): domain Eukaryota; kingdom Metazoa; phylum Chordata; class Mammalia; order Rodentia; family Thryonomyidae; genus Thryonomys; species Thryonomys swinderianus. Next base: position 12,603 of record PVIC010024330.1, on the reverse strand, counting down.
CTGTTTCAGTTAGGAAGGGTCTATTTCTAATTAAACACATGCAGACTGGAAATGCAACCTTGCATTAACTTACCTGATAAAGTTAGAATCTACATGAACTATCACCTTACAAAAGCTAGTCATCCAGCAGCCAACCACCCTACACACGTCGTCCAGTAAATATTCCAGCTTCAAACAGCAAGATCATGTGGTGTCATTAATCTATTTTCAATTGTATACATTCAGTAGAAAGATCAATATGGGTTTATGCTCTGTGCCCTACATTAGTCATACTATAACTGTACTAGTTATTGCAGATCAATTAATGAACTGAATAAGTATGCTGTCTACCACAGAGTTCATAATCTAAGGTCAGAGGCAATTAAAAAGTAAACAAACATATGATACAAATTTGTGATAAAGTAAAATAATAGAAATGTAATGCTTGGGAAACATGCGAAAATTTAGAGAAAAATCCATAATAATCTCTAGAATATAAAAAATGACAGAATGGTACAGAAAAACTGAAAGTAGGTGAAGCAAATCTAAAAAAAGGAGTAAACAGTGGAAGACGGAACACACCTAGCAAAAGTCTTCAGTCAGAAAAGAGATTAAAAACTGGAAACAGGACAGAGTCTCAGGCCCCAGTAAGCAACAGCTTATATGGCTTAAAGTAAAGTTATGAAGATGGGAAGAAAGAAGATGAGTCTTAGCCTTACAGAATTTCATGCCAAGAGCAACAAGGATTTCTAGAGAAAGAAAACATTTCAGAAAACTCACTCTGCAGAAAATAATTCAGAAAGCTGTAGTCAGGTAGATCAGTTGGAAAGTTCCAGAAATATTCAAAAGGAAAAATGACTGCGTGGAGTAAAGGCTGATAAATAGTGGATGGAGTCATTTTTGTTGATAGGTTTGAAAGTGTTTACTGGTAAAGTAGATGTGGAGTATAACATGTGGGATTACATTAAGAGTTGCAAATTCTTCCACTGAAGAGCTCTGTATTTAATATGCCTCTTCATTTTCTTGTTCTCCTGGAACATGTTCAAACAAAAAGAAGCACTATTCATAATGTTCATACCTTTAACTTAATTGTTGCATACTTATATTTTTTAAGTCCTTGTAAAATAAAGAGTAGAATTAAGTGTACAATTGAGAAATAAAAGTACATCATAGTAGTAAAAAGAAAATGGATGCTGAATGATGATTATCAATTTAAAATATGTTATATATGCATATAAGTATACATCTTTAAAATGTATGCTTTTTAAAAAATGATTCAAACTCATAAGAACTCTTAAAACACATTTTAACTCAAAAGAAAAAGACTATATTCCTTCAACTTTGAATTTGTTGTATGACTCAATCACCCTTCCAAATGGAAGTCATAACTTCCTCATAGTCATTATCACATATGTCTTCTTGAACTTCAGTCATGCCGAATTAGCTTACCGGTTACTTAAGGAATGGATGTTGGCTTCTGTGTTGTGTTTTGAATATTCCATATATACATACTTTAGGTTTCACTCTAAATAAAACAATCAACACTTGAAACCCTAAAAAGTTTTATTTAGTCAATAAAGCTGTGTTTTAGCTACTTGGTTAAGGCAGTTGGTTTCTGCCAAATAGTGAAAATAATAATCGATTTTCTCCCTTGAAAGAAGATAAAAGACTTCTTTCTCTATTATTATAAGAAGGTGTACAAACTCTTCAGTGGTCCTGTGGTTCTCAATTGGTACTGCCTTATATATGTCCCTTTAGCCTCTGTTATCCTCTGACATCTATGAGGTTCTCCAGGTCCATGTGATCTTTATAAATCTGCTAACTCTATTTCTAAGTTTCCATTCTCCTTCTATCTTCCTACCTCCCTAATTTCCCAGTGATCTTTTATTCCCGAAGGGTACTGCTGGTGCATTTAAGGGCTTGTATGTTGTTAACACATTGCTGATTAATTCTAAATCTTGGCATAAGACTGTAGAGGTAACTCATGAGTTCAAAGTTTTCAGAATAGAAATTAGCAAAGCTTTTCATTTCCTTTACTGTGTTCTATACTGTTGATGTACTGATTATATTATGGCAACAAAGATCATGTGATTGTTCTGTTAAAATATCTCCCATTGTATGCCAAAAATGAGAATTTTCAAGGGTCTTTACAGAATCAAGGAGGACAACCCAGAAAGGAGGCACTACCTAAGGGTCCTGAGTAGTAGGAAGAAAGAGACTTGCAACAAACATTGCCCAGACACCAGGCAAGGAATTAAACACATAACATTAGCAACAATAGAGGAATAGAAATGAGAAAAAAAATTCAAAAAGCCAGACACAAAGATCACCACCACAGGGAAATTCAGGGAAAAGGGAAATAGAGCAAACTGAAACTCAAACACCAGGACTCTTTGAGATGGTAACTAAAGTAGATCTAGTAAAATGGAAATCAGAATTCATCTCTGAGATCAAAACAGAGATACTGTCCACAGTGAAAGAGTTCATTAAAGAAGAAAACAATGAGATGATAGAATCTAAGATAGCAAAATAATGGAACCATTTGAACAGCTTCAAGTAGATTTTCAGGTGATGAAAAAGGAGAACAAAAGATTGCAAAGTAGGATGAATAAAGCTGAGAACTGAATTTTGGACCTAGAGGACAGGAAGGCAGATGATGAACATGTAATCTATGGAAAATGTCAAGGGACCATGAGAAATCAATTTAACAGCTTCTAGAAGATTCAAAGAATAACATAAGACTGATTGGAGTCACTGAGGAAGCAGGGTACAGTGTAAAAGACATAAAAAAAACTGTTGACAAATATAATGGCAGAAAACTTCACAGGAAAAAGGAAAGGAATTGGACATACAGCTAAATTAGGCTTATAGGGCTTCAGAAGGCCTTGACATAAAAATAACTACACCTAGAAACATAATTATCTAGGTTCCAGATACACAACAAAAAAATAAAATACTGAAAGTAGTTGGAGAAAGGAAAAAAATCACCTACAAAGGGAAGCCCCTGAGGATCACAGTAGACTTTTGGATGCAAAGTCTCAATGCAAGGACAGCCTGGAGTGAAGTGTTTCAAGCATCGTAGGAAAACAACCTCCAACCTAGACTGATGTATCCTGCAAAACTATCTTTCAGAATTGATGGGGAAGTAAGATACTTGCATGACAAAGAGTACTGAGAAACTTCACAAATATGAAACCTGCAGTCCAAAACATTCTAAAGAATATTTTGGGGAAAAAAAAAAACAAATAAAATCACAAGCCCATGAGACTCAACAGAGTGAACTCATTGGGCCAAACAAGAAAGTGAATACAAAAGGGCAAAAGTAAAGAATAAAAGAGCCAAGAACAGGAAAACATGGCAGCTCTAAGTCTGTCTATATCAGTCATAACCATTAATGTCAATGGACTCAATGAGCCAATTAAAAGACACAGACTGGCAGATTGGATCAAGAAACAAGATCCTTCAATCTGCTACATATAGGAAACACACTTAATCCCCAAAGAAACTCATAGACTGAAAATAAAGGGATGGAAAACAATTTTCCATGCAACAGGAAACTGCAAAAAAGCAGGAGTGGCTTTGTAAAAAGCAAGATTTACTTTGTAATCTGAGTTTATATTTATATTTTAATGTTCTTATTTGCCTTTTGTTCCCAGTGTTTGTTGTATAGTACTTCAAAATTTCTATGTCTGTTTTCTCTGGTAGGAGAACATGTAGATGTAAATGACTTCTAGAATGTATGAGAGATTTTATGAAATAAGAAATGTTCAAAAGGGGCCAGGCATGGTGGTTCACGCCTGTAATCCCAGCACTTGGGAGGCAGAGACAGGAGGATTGCTGAGTTCGAGCCTTGCCTGGGCTACATAGTGAGCTCAGGGTCAGCTTAAACTACAAAGCAAGACCCTGTCTCAAAAAAAAAAAGGGGCCAGAGGGTTAGCTCAGTGGTTCCGGCGCCTGCCTTGCAAGCACAAGGACCTGAGTTCAATCCCCGGTTACCACATATAATGCTGGGCGTGGAGAAATGCCCACCAACAATCAACACAGCATACCACAATGCTGGACGTGGTGGCTCACGCCTGTAATCCCAGCCCTCGGGAGGCAGAGACAGGAGGATTGCTGAGTTTGAGGCTTGCCTAGGCCACATAGTGAGCTCAGAGCCAACCTGAACTACAGAGTGAGACCCTGTCTCAAAAAGAAAAAAAAAAAAAGAAAAAGAAATCTAACACCAGGTAAAATGACTCATCCTTCTAATTTTTTACTTAAAATATTAAATTGCACCACAGTCTTTGGTATTTGGTAACATATTTTTCCTCTTAGAAATGACGGCTAACTCTGATATTCCTCATCCTTGATGGTACTGATATTGATATATATACATATATATATACATATAAAATTTTCTTTTAAAATATCCCTGCTTCTACTTATAATGCCTCTTTCAGGTAATGAGAATTGCTAGATTTTAGTGATCATTTCAAGTGTGAATGACTCAGCTACTCATACAAATGCAATCAACTTATTTTAAAAGCACTCCTGAGAATGTCATTTTGGGAGGAGATGACAGGAATCATTTGGAGATGTAATGGACAGTGTGTGCACTTTATGTTCCCTCTTCTTTCTCTAGTGCAGTATGAGGATAGAGTAGGTCAATGACTAGTTTGCTTACAAATTTAGTTGCCTTTTAAAAGGAATAATAGATTGTGCAGGTTATGTAGCCAAACAATGAAAGTGTGAATCCCAGCTTTGTCTTGTACTGAAAGTTTGAATTTAGATAAACTATGCAATCTCCTAACACTTCTATTTCTGATCATTAAACTACAGATGAAATTACAGCTTTACTATTTATTTATTTATTTAGGGTCTTGTTTTATAGTTCAAACTAGCCCTGAGCTCACTATGTAGCCTGGGGTAGCCTTGAACTTAACACCAATCCTTCTGCCTCTGCCTCCTGACTGCTGGGATTATAGGAGTGTGCCACCACACCCGGTATTATGGTATGTGGTGCTGGGGAGCTATCTCAGGACCTTGCATTTGCCAGGTAGACACCAGAACCACTGAGCTAAATAACTGGGCCCTACTTTTGACATTCCTATAGATTAACCCAGTTAACATATGTAAACTACTTGCAGTGGGACTTTCTTACATATTAAGATATGAAATCTTATTAAAGTTTTGTGTGAGATTTTGCTATTCTTACCTTCAGATTCATAGACCTAATTTAAAAGTTGTAACCACTGTCTATAGTGAGACAGAATATAACTCAAAATAAATTGTAAGATTTTTAATATCATTGAGAATTTTAAAAATGAATGATATTAAGAGTTTAGATTTTTCCTGACAGAAACCAGTACAGAGGCACGAGACAGAAAGGGAGCCTAAAAGAACACTAAGAAGCTCGTTTCTGAGCTCTTGAAAGAAGGATCCCTGGGAATCTCCCAGAAGCACATTTGATGGAGACTGAATCATTAGTATTTTTCCATAAGAACTTGAGTACATTAAAATACAAGACCATTGTTTTTATAAGCTTCATGGAAATTCCCAGAGGAAGTAGGATAACAATCTTCTGAGTTCAGGTGAGCTTTGCAAAATAGAGTGGAGTAAAGAGCATTTTTGAATTAGTTATGCAGAATTTAGTAATCTGGCAGAACAGAATCACTTCATTTACTTGTGAAGTTATAAACAAAAATGGAGCATATATTAAGATATGAAAATTCAAGCCCCAGATAGGCTAGATTGTTTATTCATAGTTCCAAGTTGCTTAATCTTAATATTAATCATAATATCCTGTTTTAAAGGAGGTGATAAAAAGAATATATTATTTGATTTTTCTCCTCTTCAAACAGTAACAATGATTATTAAGTAATCAATAGAATATTGTTTCACTATTAAGATAAATAACTACTGAAATTTACAATATTTTCCAGCTGGAAATGTATTCACAGGTGAGATTATAAATGATTCGATTCTGGCTTTATTTTATACAGGTTTACAGGGGGAAGGAGAGTAGGAATAAGGGTCATTATTAGGGGTCAGTTGGCCTTTGAAGGGATGAACCCAGATTCTTTCTTCTCCATGTTACCTGTGTATCTTGGGGGACACCAGATGGCTCAGGTATTCTTCTAAGGTATTTCCAAGAATATGAGACAAATCAGATATCTGGAACATGACACCAGATCTTACAAGAAAGTCAACCATTGTTTTGCTGGTTTCTTGGTATTGTTTTTAATTCCAGCCCTTTCATGACTAAAAAACTAGAAAATCTGTTACACACCAAAATAATCTCTATTTCTCCCTCCTTTGCTCTTTTCTTTCCTCTTGTAACTCTTTTGTCCTTTCCTTACATCTACAAGAGTTGAAGAGTCAGTGTCTGTATGTTTATCTCTAGATAAAAACAAATTACTCAGTAGTGTAACCAAGTTCCTGAGCTGTCACACTAAGAAGGCACTATTACAATACCAGGAAATTTTAAAAAATGTATGTATTATTGTAATGAGCAGCTAAAATCATTCTGGCAGCTAGGAAGACTTCCTGTCAAGTGATGTCTATCCTCCTATGAAAATGCCTTTATAAATAGTCAAATAAAAGTGGTTAACATGTGCCAGGTAAATCACCTGCACACCTCTGGGAAGAAGTAGCTCTTGGTGAGCCACTTGGCCTGGGCCTGGCATCAGCCTTAGTTTGAAATTCTCTGTCTCAAGGAAAGTGGAATGACTTACTGAGCAGTACCCATGTCTGAAGTTCAGGCACATTCACCTTGTGGCCCATGGTCCTGGGTCTCTGCCTGACCCACAACTTCTGTGCTGTGGTCACTGCTGATTCTGGAGAACCATCTTCCTCATTTCTCCCCACTCTAAACACAGGTCCATCCCACCAGCACCTGCTCGGGGTCTGGGGATGGTGATTTGTTCCATCTGGAGTAATAACTTGCAACACAAAGTGAGGGCCTTGATTCTTTCTCACTGCTTCCTGTCCATAGAGTGCATTTCCTGGCCTGTGGTTAGTGAGGCACTGCCATGCCCTGTGTCTGTGTGTCAAAGTGCTATTTTCTTGTTACCAATTTTAATGTCTATCTTTATTCCTAGACTATGTGTTTCATGAGCATCAAGACAATTAGTATTTAATCTTAAGTGATATAGAAAAAAATAGGTAAAAGTACATTATTTATATATATATATATACATATATATGTATATATATATGTATATATATATGTATATATATTTTTTTTTTGAGGTACCACTATGTAGTTCAAACTGAACTTCAACTCTTAGGAGCCCTCCTGCTTCAGTCTCCCAAATGATATTAGTATGTTTATCAAGTGGTTTTCCTACTTTCTTGTGCTTCTGCAGTTTCCTGGAGATGTGTCTCAGAAGCCATGATGTTATTTTTAAAAAAGTACAGTGGAAGAGATTATGTATTTTCCTCACATTGTAAAATAATCTTCAAAAATAAGTTATTAAAATTTTAAAAAAGAAAATCTACTGAAAAAATTATAAAGAAAAAAATGCAACTACTTACCTTAACCTGAGTAAATTATTAGAAAATAAAAGACTACATGGAAGAAAATAAAGTACAGATTTGCCTTGTTCTTTTAATCACTGTGATTAGAATGACTAAAGCACTCTATTACATGGCACAAAGATTTAGGAAGACAACGTCTAATGAAATGACACATGAGAAAGGAGAATGATTAAAACAAGAACCTGATAACATTTGCTAGTATAGTTTTTAATGTTCTTTAGTTCCTTACTACCTTCTTATATGGAGACTGGCTTCACATTTTCAAAACATATAACAAAGTCTTTAAATACCAAAGTGTTGCAAAAATACTGTTACGGCATTGATATTAATGAATAAATGAGAAATAATAATTAGGAATAAATTAAGGTTTAAAAATAAATATTTAAAAAAAATAAAAAAGGTGGTTAGCCACCACTTTTTAAGCACACTTGAATTTCTATTTATTTGTATTTGACTTGAGTATAATAAAAACAATCACTTATACAAAAATGATCATTAAAAATTTATGTTGGGGTGAGTCTGGATAAGTGCAGTGGAGGCTGTGAAATAACTTCCACTGTCTACAAGCAGTCTGCCCACCACCAGACCCAGGCCAACCCCTCCAGGGGACCTTCAGGTGAGTTTGGGTAAGCACCACAGAGGGCACACAGTGACTTCCACAGCCTGCAAGCAGCCTGCCCACCACTGGACCCAGGCCTGATGCCTGTGGGAGCTCCACTCTCCTTGGGTAAGTCTGGGTAAGTGACAAAAAGGTCAAGGAGGGACTCCCACTGCAAGCTCGCAGCCTTTGGTCATCCTGTCCAGACTAGAAGCATGGCGGACTTTTCCCCTGCTGGTAAGAGTCTGAATAAGTGCCATGGAGATCACGCAGTGACTTCTGCTTCCAGTGTGCAGCTTACCCGCCATTGGACTAAGACCAGAAGCCTCACGGGAGCTCCATCCCTATTTGCATGAGTCTTTGTAAGGATCACTTAGGTTGTGCAGTAACTTACAGTGATTGCCAGCACAATAGAAATGAGAAAAAATTCAAGAACTGAGACACTAAGATCATCTCCACATGGGAATTCAGGGAAAAGGGAAATGGAACAAAATGAAGCTCAGTCACCAGGATTCTTTGAAATGGTAACAAAAGCAGATCTAGGAATGGAAATCAGAACTGATCTCTGAGATGAAAACAAGATGCTGTCCGCAGTGAAAGACTTCATTAAAGAAGAGATTAGGAACATCATAGAAGCTCAAATAACAGAAGGAGTGGAACATTATAAGAGCTTTAAGTGGAGGTCAAGGTGATCAAAACTGAGAATGAAAGTTTGTAAAGTAGAATGAATGAAGTTGAAAACCGAATTTCAGACCTAGAAGACAGGCTCACAGCCAATGAACAGGAAAGGAATAACTTATGGAAAATGGCAAGGGACCATGAGAAATCAATCCAACAGCTCTTAAATGACTCAAAGAAGAATAACATAAGGCTGATGAGAGTCAGTGAAGAAGCAGGAGACAGTGCAAAAGACATTAAAAAACTATTTACAGATATAATGGCAGAAAACTTCACAAGAAAAGGAAAAGAATTGGATATACAGATAAACAAGGGCATACAGGACTCCAAAGGCCTGTGAGGTTAAAAAATCTACACCCAGGCATATAATTATCAAGGTTCCAGATACCCAACAAAAGAATGAAATACTGAAAACAGCTAGGGAAAGGAAAAAAAAAAACACATACAAAGGAAAGCCCATCAGGATCACAGCAGACTTTTCCATGCAAGCACTCAACACAAGGAGAGCCTGGAGGGAAGTGTTTCAAGCATTGTCGGAAAACAACTTCCAACCTAGATTTATGCATCCTGTAAAACTATCTTTCAAGGTTGATGGAGAAATAAGATACTTCCATGACAAAGAACACCTGAAGAACTTCTTAATTACAAAACCTGCACACCAAAACATTCTAAAGTATATCTTGGAGAAAAACAATGAAGGTCAAAAACTGGAGACCTAGCAGAGTGCATTTATGAGCAGGACACAAAACTGAGTGGAAAGGGGGAAAGAATAAAAGAATCAATGGTTGCACAAGTCTGCAATCCCCTAGGACTAGGGATCCTATTTAACACTGCTATCCCCCTGCTAGGAATATACCCAAAAGAATTTAAAAAATCACATTGGAAAGACAGATGTACACCCTTGTTCATAGCAGCTCAGTTCGTGATAGCTCAATCTTGGAAACAACCCAAATGCCCATCAACTGGAGACTGGATAAAAAAGATGTAGTTTCTTTATGAAATGGAGTATTGTTCTGCCGTAAAGAATGACAAGATTGATTCATTTATGTGCAAATGGAGACACCTGGAGGATATACTAATAAGTGAAATAAATAGATCACAGAATGCTGGATCTTCTCTTTGATATGAACACCTTTGATATGAACACCAGATGCAAATTAGCTCTAGAAAGTATGACAGTTTTTATAGAATGGGAAATTTCCATAGGAAATTTGGTGTGGGAATGTAATGAGGGGAAGGAATAAACATGATTCAGAAAGAAAATTAAAAAGTATGTATAAAGGGGGTGGGGAGGTGTGGGTGTGTAGGGATCTGTGTAAAAATGAGAATTAACTTGCGTTATATACTGGTACAAATTCTCCAATGTTATATGTGATTGTGAGATGTATATAAATTGCACCAATAAAGAATTCAATTAAAAAAAGAATAAAAGAGCCAAAAATAGGAAAACACCATAACAGATATAAATCAGGCCATATCAGTCATAAATATTATAGTCATAACTATATATAACCATATCCATCATAACCATAGACCATTAATGTTAATGGCCTCAATGAGGCAATTAAAAGACATATACTTCCAGAATGGATTATGAAACAAGATCCTAAAATATGCTGCATACAAGAAACACACATACTTCAGAAAGAAAGCCACAGACTGAAAGTAAAAGGATGGAATCCAATTCTCCATGCAATAAGAAACTGCAACAAAACAGGAGTGGCTATCCTATTTGCAGACCAGATAGATATCAAACCAAAACTGAATAACAGAGACAAAGAAGGACACTACATCCTTGTACAGGGAACAATCCAAGAAAAAGAATGACATTTATAAATATTTATGCTCCACATTCCAATGTAACTATATAGCTATATGTTATAGATACAATGTAACTATAAAAACAAATATTAATCGATGTGAAAATTCTGATAAGCACTAATACAATAGTAGTAGAGGATTTCAATACCCTGTTGTCACAACTAGACAGATCAACTTGACAAAAAATCAATAATGAAATACTTGAACTGAACCAGTCCTCTGAATAAATGGCCTTAATAGATGCCAACAGAGAATTTCATCTGACAAAATCAGAATACACATTCTTCTCAACTTCCCATGGGTTATTCTCCAAAATAGACCACATACTAGTTCATAGAACATGCTTAAGTAAGTGCAAAGTAATTGAAGTTATCCGCTGTACACTGTCAAACCATAATACCTTGAAAATGGAGCTGAATAGGAAAAGAAATCTCAAGACACCAACAAACAGATGGAAATTGAAAAGTGCTCTGTTGACCAACCAATGGGTCACAGAAGAAATCAGGAAAGAAACTGAGAGGTTTTTACAATTAAATGATAATCCCAGTACAACTTACAGGAATTTATGAGATACAATGAAACCGTTCTACAAGGGAAATTCATAGCAGTCAATGCCTGTATGAAGAAAATAGAGCAAGCTGAAATGAATGACCTAATGCTGGACCTCAAGCTACTAGAAAAAGAGGAGGAAGACAAACCCAAAGCTCATAATAGGGAGGAGATTATAAGGATCAGGGCAGAAATTAATTCAATGGAGACTAAGAGAACAGTACAAAAAATCAATGAACCTAAGAGATGGGTCTTCAAAAAGATTTTAAAAATTGACAGACCTCTAGCTAACCTTATCAAACAAAGGAAGGAAAAGGATCAAATCCATGGTATTAGGAACAAAAAAGGGGAAATCATCACTGATCCAATGGAAGTCCAGAAAATAATAAACATGTACTTGGAAAATTTGGATTCCAATAAGATAGAAAAGAATCCTAAACACATATGAACTTCCAAAACTGAATGAAGAGGATATAAAAATATTAAACACCCCAATATCAATGTGTGAAATTGAATATGTAATAAAAAAAATCCACTGACAAAGAAAAGTCCTGGTCCTGATGGTTCACTGCTGAATTCTACAAAACTTTCAAAGAAGAGTTAATGCCACTACTTCTCAAACTTTTTAATGAAACTGAAAGGGAAGCAGTATTCTCAAATTCATTCCTTGAAGCCACCATTACCTTGATTCCAAAAGCAGAGAAAGACTCAAACAAAAAAGAGAACTACAGGCCAACTTCCTTAAGGAATATTAATGCAAAAATCCTCAACAAGATACTGGCAAATTGAATACAGAGAATTGTCAAGATCATATATCCTGACCAAGTTGGATTCACACCAGGGATGCAAGGATGGTTTGATATAAGTAAATCAATAAACATTATTCACTATATCAACAGACTCAAAGAAAAAACCATATGGACATCTCAACAGATGGAGAGAAAGCATTTGACAAAATCCAACACCATTCATGTTCAAAACCCTACAGAAAATTAGAATAGATGGACTATATCTCAACCTAATAAAAAATGTTTATGAAAAACCAACAGCCAGCATCACTGTAAATGGTCAAAAACTGAAACCTTTTACACCAAGATCAGGAATGAGACAAGGATGTCCACTGTCACCACTCCTGTTCAATATAGTGCTAAAAACATTAAAAACAGTAATTAAATAAGAGAAAGAAATAAAAGGAATAAAAATAGGAAAAGAAGAAACTTTCATTATTTGTTGATGACATGATACTCTATCTAGAAGATCCTAAAAACTCCACCAAGCAACTGCTAGACTTAATCACCATATTTAGTAGTGTGGCTGGATATAAGATCAATGCTCAAATATCAATCCCATTTTTATACAAAAATAACAGATCAATAGAGAAAGAAATTGGGGACTCAGTCTCTTTTACAATAGCACCCAGAAAAATGAAATATATAGGAGTCAAACTAACAAAGGAG
>PVIC010024329.1:0-26116 GCA_004025085.1 Thryonomys swinderianus | reverse complement strand
TCTTTTCTGACAGGGTCTCACCTTGTAGTTCAGGCCCTGAGGTCAATATGTAGGCCAGGCAAGCCTCGAATTCACAGCAGTCCTCCCACGTCTGCTTCCAGAGTGCTGAGACTACGCGCACGAGACACCACGCCTGGATTGTGATCTGTGATTGCTAGTGCGCGTGAGTCATCATTCCTTGCATTGTAGTATGTAGTTACTGGGGATCAAACTTGGGACCTTGCGCTTTCGAGGCAGATGCCAGAACCACTGAGCTAAATCCCCAGCCCCAGAACATCACTTTCTGTGTACTTTGTTTTTCTGGTTCTATTCCTTCAAGTGGTTCAACTGATGTGATGGTATAAAGTGGTATAGTTAATTTATTTTTATTTAAAAATTTTAGCTTATTAGTACCTGAGTGTAGTACATACTGTTTATATTCCATGTGGGATGTTGATACGTGTACATAACACTTATGAGTTCCACTATCCATCATCCCTTTACCCTTCCCTCCTTAGTTAATATTTATTTACTTCATAATCTTTTAAAATTCTGAACTGTATATTTCATGAATTGTCTCTTTTCATCTTAGTAATCTAAATTATAGGTGCCAGTATCAAGCTCATTTTTCAGAGAATTATATCATGTCCTATCAAGGCTAAATAACTTCTTTGAGAACACACCACTATTTTGTGGCGCAGCCAGGATTCAGGTGTCATTTGGCCTGAAAGGAAATGCTTAGCATTTTCTTGTAAACTGCGCAAAGATGGTGATTTATTTTGATGTAGATGGTTTCAAGTTATCAAGAAAATATTAAATTATGAGTAGGTTATTCATTTAGAATTCAGTGAAGTGTGTGTAATAATTTATCTGAATATAATAATACATACATATTTATAAGAATGGTAATCACTGCATTATGATTACAGTAAATGTTGAAACAATGTAAATGGCCCATATTAGGAAAATTATTTAATGAATATGAATCACAAATAAGATAATTTTTTACTAAATATTTACCTACATGGAAATATGAAAAAATAATAAAAGTTATAACAAGACAATATAAAATCTTTTCACATATTTAAAATATGTAGAATATACATATTTTAATCTGTAGGTTGTATCAATCCACTTGACTTTATTTGCTCTTTTAATGGGACTGAATTTTTACATTCTTTATCTGTTATACACAATTTGATATAGGTAATAAAAGATTGGGACATACCATTCTCCTGTATGTGTTCTATAGTTTCAAACTTAAAAATCAGAAAATACCTGCTTTTAAAATGTTCTTGATTGATAAATTGGCCTCTTATTTATTTTTTTTCTGTATTTGTTATGCTGAAAGAGTATTTGTCATGTGATAGTAAAATAAACCTTTTTAAAAGGTGAAAGTAACAAAATCATTTTTTCAGGGTTTAGTTTATCTTTGCTTTTGACTTGTATTAGTACATATTTACAGTACATAATGATTAAATTTACTGTAAAGGATTGAAGCATGTCCATAATACATTTCAATTCCTTTCTTTTTGCTTCCTCCCTCACTCTTCTTTTATTTTTCTAGTATCAGATAAAATTATTTATCTAGTAGGACCGTATAAAGATAATTATCATACATATAGATTGAAAACTAGATGAATAGGTCAAACAGTATGTAAAATACATATGACTATTGTGCTAAGTCAAGATACTCTTAGATACATTCTCTGGACTGAATTATAATATCTTATTTTTCTTTCACTTTTTCCTATGATATTTTTATTTCGTCTCTATACGATTGTGTGTACATATATATGTATACGTATGTATGCCTCTGTAGTTTGAGTATTTCATATAAAAGAAACTGTGTGATATTTAAGCTTGTACCTGAGTTACTTCATGTAACATTAAGGTCTCAAGATGCATTGATTTTCCTACAAAGGACTCAGATTTATCCATTTTATGGCAGAGTAGTGGATATATATCACATTTTTTTGCCACTTATCTGTTGATGGGGACATATAGGCTATTTTGAAGATTTAGCTATTATGAATCATGCTTCTGTCAACATGGGTATATATACATCACTGTGATACATTATCTTAAACTCTGGGGAAGATACCTACAAGTGGAATATGTGGGCCAAATGAAATTTCTAATTTTAGTTTTGTGGGGAATTGCCATATGGATTTCCATGAGGTTACAGTTCCACCAACAATGGAGAAGGGTTCCTTTTTCCCCACACCCTTGCCAGCATTTATTGTTGGTTGATTTCTTGATGGTAGCCACTCTTTCTGGAGTGAGATGAAATCTCCGTGTTGCTTTAATTTACATTTCTTAAATGGCCAGCGATATTGAGCATCTTTTCATGCATTTATTGGCCATTTGCCTTTCATTTCAGATGACTATTTTTTGACTGGGTCCTTAAATTTGGGAAGTCTAATAATTTTGTTTTTGAAAATCAAGTATTGTCTTTTATTAGAAAGTGTCTTTCTCTTAGTTTTAAATGTTTTGAAAGTATATTATATTTAATTTTTCACTCAACTCTATAATTCTTTCCCTTCTTACCTCTATAATTCTTTATAATTTATATATCTTAATTCCATGATATATAAAGGTATATAACATATACTAGAGCAGGTAAGTCATTCTTTCAGATTAAAGATAGTTTTTTGATTCCTGAATTCCTTTGAAGTTCCTAGTAATATCACATGAGTATAATATAATAAGGCACAGTTCTTTAACTTTTAAATTTAAATTTGTTGTGTGTAAATAAAATATAAGTAAACCATTATACAGGGAAAATACAAAATGAGGTAAGAACATTGTTCAGTCAGATTATATATAGAATGCCTTGTGTTCAGTACTTTATGATAGACATGACAGAGAATACAGAGTTAATAAAATACCTTCTGCCTCATGTTGGTTTGGTTTGGAGTGGAGAAATGATTGGTACATATGTATAACTAGCTGCAATAAAAGATATGAATTGATGAGTGGGGCAAAGCAGATGCATGCTAAAGGCTCTATTCTGCTAAGGATGCCTGAGAGGGAAGGCAAAGAAAGAGTGTTACCTGACAGAGAAGGTGGTGCTTTGCAGAAGGGCTGCAGACACCTGCAGCAGTGAGGGCTTCTCCACTACTATTCTGACCTCACAGGCAAACCTTCAAGTAGGACATTGAGAGTAGGTGTAATCAACCTTTGTAAAACAATAATGCTTAAAAGCATTGTTTTTTAAAAGCTCAGGAGTAAACTCTACTACATTATACATTGACCAACTAAACTGATATTGTGTACAAATTAATATAAAGCTAAATTAGAGAAAATTTGTACACTTGCTCAGAAAGGAAGACATTCCTGAAAGCTTCTCCTCTAATATAATGACTTTTTATACTTTGGCATGGTTTCCTCCTGCATTTTATAAAACTAGATATAGATATAGATATAGATATAGATATATAGATTTAGTACTGGGAATCAAACTTAGGACCTTATGTTTGCCAGGCAGGTGCATTGCCCCTGAGCTAAATTCCTGGTCCTATAAAACTGTTCTTAATCATAGGCCTTGAGAGGGATATTCCAGTGTTTTTGTCTCTTTTATGTTTGCAGTACCAGGGATTGAACTCAGGCCCTTATGCTTGCAAGGTAGGAGTGGTACCACTTGAGCTAAATCCCCAGCCCCTTCTCTGTTTACTTTTGCAGGGAGCCAGTCAGGAGTTAGTAGAGTGGTATTTTAATTGAGGATCTCAGAGCACGGAGACTCAGTGACACATTAAAGATCAGGTCCCTAATTATAACTGTGCCAGTGATTCGGATTCAGGTCCTCGTTAGGTACAGTCCTCCTCCCCATGCTTGGTTTTGTCCTTGGCATATTCTCTGAAGAAAACACCAAGGGAAGCACTCCATGTTTCCGCTGTCTCTCCTGGGAGAGAGGTGAAGCAGGGCTTGGGTCACGGGCCCCTGGTCTTGGCAAGTCTCTTCTCGCCTGTGGCCACACTGGATTTCAACCTCTCAATGAGGCGCTGACCATGTCATGCACTTTGGGGCCCTCACAACTTACTTTGCGCGCCTATGTTAAACCCCATTTCTTCCTTTTCCCAACTACACGTATAGTGGAAAATGCCACTTCATTTTAAAATCTCTTGGAAAATTAAAACTGATCCTTGTTAGATATAAATTTTGTTTAAGCTGAAAATCACTTGGCTTCCCTAGGATGGAGTGATGACTGTCCTCCAGGATTGCAGTGTAATACAGCAAAAATGTTTTCACAATACTCCGGAATTTTTATAATTGTCCTCTGTATTGTTTGACTGTCAGTTAAATTAGAACACTTGATAATTGTAGGGAACTGATAAGACTTTCTATTAAAGGTATGTCATTATGTTAATCTTAGTTCAAATATAGTTTGCCCGAATCCTATTTTGATTATATAATATTAGAATAAATTAACCAGTTAAATAAGCTTACCTGGAGGGCACGGAATATTCTAAATGTTTTTAAATGAGCATTAGATTTAAATAGGTATATAAATCTGGTATGAAAGGAATGGTGATAGTTCCTCTTTAAAACCTTTAAAATTTAGAACATAGATGTTTCTGTATAGGCATATGTTTTAGTCTTAAAACAATAGATAAACGTGATCAACACAGCTAATATTATTTACATATTGTGAGAAAATGGTGCCTAGTAGATTTCTTTTGCTATAGGAATGCTTAGATACTGAAATTGAACATTACTTATGCAAAACAAAAATTTTATAAAAACAGATTGTACTTACTGCAAATGATAAGTTCTATTATAGTTTTTTAATTGAATTTTTATTGGTCCATTTAATGTACAGCTCACAATCACACTCAACATTGGCAAATTTACACCAGTATATGACATGAATTAATTCTCATTTTTACCCATATCCCTACCCACTGCACAACCCCCAACCCCCTATATACATGTGCTGTTTTTTTCTTTTTAAATCATATTTATTCTTTCCCCTCATTACTTTCCCCTACCACATTCCCCTTGAATATTTCTCATTTCACAAAATCTGTCATACATTCTAGACGTCATTTACATCTATAGGTTTTCATACTAGAGAAAAGATATGGTATTTACATCTCTGTGACTTATAGAAGTTCTATAATATTTTTAATCCTACCCTTATTTAAATTTTTTACAGACAGGGAGGTTTCAGTGACTGTAACGTATCTGTTTTAATACTCATATCATCTCATATCATATATCATATTACAGTTATATACTGTCCTTTTTTGGTGCAGTAACTTCCTTTTTCAGAGTTAGTTTGACAGATTTATTGTGTAAAAAATAAAACATTTCATCTCAATTTACTTGAAGGAAAGTTTAAAAACTTCATTTATATACTCAACTGTTATCAAACATTTTAAAGTACATAGGATAGTTGAATATATCAGGGACCTGAAGCAGTATGGAAACATAACAATAAAAAAGAGTAACTAGACACCAATGGATTTCTTTCTAGATAATAGACCTGTGGATTTTCAGGGTAACTGAACTAAAACATATTCAAAAAATTTATTTTGGCATTATCAAACATTTATGTTGTCGATGAGTATATATACTAACCTTAATCAGCCCGTCACTTGGAATGCACTACAATTTTTTAATTTAATTTAATTTTTTAAAATTGCATTCTTTATTGGTACAATTTGCATACATCTCACACTCACACATAGCATTGGGGAATTTGTACCAATATATGACATAGTTAATTCTCATTTTTACCCACATCCCCACCCACACCTCCCACCCCCTATATACATGCTCTTTTATTTTTCTTTCAGAATCATATTTATTCCTTCCCCTCATTACATCCCCACACCAAATTTCCTTTGGAAATTTCCCATTCTGAAAAGACTGTCATACGACTAGAGCTCAGTTGCATCTACCGGTGCTCATATCAACGAGAAGATCCGGTATTTGCCTATCTGTGCTCTACTGATTTCACTCCTTAGCATGTCCTCCAGGTGCATCCATTTGCACCTAAATGAATCAACCTTGTCATTCTTTATGGCAGAATAGTACTCCATTTTATTAAAAAAACCCACATCTTCTTTATCCACTCTCCAGTTGATGGGCATTTGGGTTGTTTCCAAGATTGAGCTATCACGAACTGAGCTGCTATGAACAAGGGTGTACATCTGTCTTTCCACTGTGATTTTATAAATTCTTTTGGGTATATTCCAATTTTAAAAATAAAATTGAAAAGCAAAAGGGAAAAGCATGGAAGAGATGAATGGGAGAAATTTATATAGATGCTGTTGCCTTACTGCACATGGACATAGGTATAGGGAGAAGTGAAAAGAAATACTTTTATCTTTTAAAAACAATTGCTGTTTTTTTTTATAAAATGGGGTATTATTCTGCCATAAAGAACAAGTTTCATTCATTTATGTGCAAATGGACATACCTTGGGGACACACTAATTAGTGAATAAATAGATTACAGGTATGTAAATACCATATCTTTTCTCTAGTATGAGAACCTGTAGAGTAAATGAGTTCTAGAATGTACAACAGATTTTGTGAAATAGGAAATATTCAAAGGGAATGTGATAGGGGAAAATAAGGGAAAAACTAAAGATGATTTAAAAAGAGAAAGGAGCACATGTATATAGGGGGTGGGGGTTTGTGGGGTGCATAGGAATATGGGTAAAAATGAGAATTAACTCATGTCATATACTGGTACAAATTTCCAATGTTAGTATGATTGTGAGCTGTATATAAAAGGTACCCAATAAAGAATTCAATTAAAAACAAAAACAAAATTGCTAGGCTGGAGATTTAGCTCAGCTGGTACCATGCCTACCTTGTAAGCACAGGGCCTGAGTTTGATCCCTGGTACCACAAATAAAGAAGTTACATAATATATAACCTATGGTATGTTTGTCAGAAGTATAATGGTTTTTCTACACCATAGAGCACACTCCCACATGTATTTATTATTTAAGAAAAATTTGATAGTTGCAGCTTCAGTTTCTGGTAGCGAGCATGAAGTTTATGGAGATTCTCTAAAGTCAAACCAAATGAATATCTGTTCAATGAACATAGGTCTATTCTTGAGACATTACAATGTAAAAAATGTGACTTACATGTATTAAATGCTTCTCATACATGAAACACTGGAGTACATTTTTTACCTGAATTTATTTAAATAATATTATCTAATCTCAGAAACTCAGTGGGACATAAAAACACTGAATCATGGTGCAGTATACTTAAACTCTATAGCTGAAAAGCAGTACAGTGAAATTGGTATTCAGACAACACAGACATAATTTTGAAAAATTTAAATAATATAGGATGTAAAGCATGTGCCCCATACACAGAAAATCAGAACAAAAATTCAAACAATATTTCAAAACCTAGCCTAAAACCTATGTACCACTAGTTGGGTGGTAATCACTGTATATAATAAATTCGTTACATATTTTTACTGGTGATTTTAGTTTGTGGCAATTAAGGAAATTTTTTAAAGCAGTCAGAAATTACTTCAGTGGCAACTCTCAGTGACTAATGTTGCCATTTTATCACATGCCATTGAGGAATTAGTTTTTTTCATGGTCACCCCCTTTTTTAACCTGGCTTAGTTACAATTTATGAAAATATGTATGGCAAACGTTGCCATTAGGTTGGTAAATTTAGGAGTTCATTCTTTTCTAAAACCTTGGAAACTATAGAGCAGTGTAGCAAACACCTGGTGCTCTTGGGTGGGTACGTAGACCTGGTGTTCTTACCGTCTTCCTCATAAATACTAGCGTGCATTACGTGATTTACAAAAGAATTTCATACAATGCACAGTGATTGGCCATTTCAACTATGCTGACAAAAGTAACAGATAGATATTGATGGATTTTTTTTCATTTTGCACAGTAGAAAATTGAGCTTTAAAGAATTATGTCTTGCCTGAGATTGCATAGTCAGTTTTTAGTAGACACTTTCACACAGTCGTATCATCAGTTACAAAGAGTGATGAGCAGCAAGTAGTGATGGAGCTTTTCACAAGCCAGTGACCACAGTATCATTTTTCTAGGTAACCTCAAACTTCAACTGTTCAAGGCTGTCCTCTCCATGCATTTTTAAATATGATGAAAATGTGACATGATGATATTTTAATAAGAGTACTTATTTCTCTTGCAGCGTAACTGACACTCTAGAAGTCATATAAAGTGAGTCTGTTTTCAACTAGATACAAATATAAATGGAAGAATAAGAAATATGAAAGAAAATGTAGTTGATTTCATGTTGTAGTGCATCCCTTTCCCAGGATAAGAATGAAACCAGTGGTCTTTTTCCATGACACACTAAGACTGTACCACTGAACTCACATTCTCAGCCCCTAATACATATGTTTTTAGATTTGACGTAACTCATTGTCCATGAATCTAGAAAACAGTTTTTTTGTTTCAGTAATGCTGGTAATTGTAATCCTCATGTTACTTTTTCTTCTACATTTTGTTAATATCTTTAATTTTCTATGAATATTACATTTAAAGCTTCTGATTATTATCCTAAAACTTGAGAATCAAATTCTTCAGGCTTTTCCTATAGAGAGAAATCTTGTTTTTTAAATAGTTTTGAATTGTTTCCATTTTTAGAGATTAATGAAACTAATAGTTAAGCAATGAAAAAAATCTATGAACTATAAAAATTGTCACGGAGCTCTTAAAAAGGAAATTGGGAAAGATAAAATGAAAGTATTAAATTTTTATCATAAGAGGCATAATGAACAAACTTTGAGTGAACACTGATTATTTATTTCATAATATATCACTCTGTGCTTCTACAGGGGTGTATCTTGCCTTTCCAAAACTGCTTTTCAAATCTTTCTTATAGACTAAAATGAATGCACCATGAATCAGAAAGAAATTCAGACCCTGGCATTTGTATATAATTGAAAAGCTGTCAGAGTGAAAGTAAATTCCTTATTCCTGAGGTAACTTGAGATATCAGCTTTGGGCTGAATATTCTTTTATGGAGAAGATGCAATAGTTCTAATCTTTGCAGATGCAATTGAGTTCTTTAGTAATTGTCAAATTGCACTGGACCCCTAAGTAGATGAAATAAGGAGAACTCTGAGTTTAGTCATTAATTGTTCCTCTGTCATCCTCTAGGAAGGCATTCCTGTTAAGATAGGAGTTGATAAGGTCAGACAGGGTTTTGTATATGAGCAAAATCAACAGAATTCTCTTGTATGTCATTTGTCATTTTCAGAAACGTGTGCATTTCAAATCACCGGCTCTTGAGCAAGACATTGCATACATATGAGCGCTAGAAATGTTTTTATAACATGCCCAGAGGAAAATTCTTTGTTATGGCTTCACTGAGCACTCATTAATTTTGTAACAGAAGAGGGGAGTTGATAGGAGTTTTGCACCTATCTGCAAATGTATGAAATGTTTAGTCATTTTAAGGTAGGAAGTTCTCACATGTCAACATTTCACTGAATTTAACCAGACTGTTCAGTTTCTGTAAGAAAAATTTAATGTTTAATAATCATAGGTGTCAAAATTCTCCCTTGGTTAATGAAGCTGATTTAAAACCATAAGCAAGAAAACAAGCTGTATTATTATTTTTAAGTATTTCATAGACAGATGTGGAGGCTAATTTAACAAACACTCTCCCATTCACTACTGTATTCGTGCTGCCTTTTCTCCATTTCATTTATCTTTCCTAAGAAGGCTTTGGTAGAAGCAAGCTTAGAGCAGCCTCCGGAAGTGTGTCTGAGCTGCATGGTGCCGGACAGAGAGCCATCTCGGCATGGTTCCTGGCACCGTACCCCACCCACCGGCGGTGCAAGCCAGCTACACCCCACGTCCTGCCACAGGTCTAGCGCAGTGTCCGCCATTTCCCCTGGAAGATCACTCTGAATCCACCTGCCCTTTTTGCCAGCAGGTCTCCGCTGCCAACACGCTGATCTCACCCTCTCTGAACAGGCTCTTCTACTGCCAAGCTGATTGCAGCGTTCTTGTCTTCACCCTCCTTTCTTTCTTTGCCTAATTGCTTCACAGACACGGAGTGACCCCTCACTAGAAGAAAATCTTAGTGCTTTTCTTCGACTTTATTCTTTATCTTATGTTTTTGAAATCTGTACTTTTAATGATTTTTATAATGTGCATATGTTAATTTTTGGCTAAATGAGTATACATGGCTGGGAGATTCTTAACAATTGAGATGCACAACGCAAGAGTCAGTGCCTACTGGCTTCAAGAGTAAAATTCAAGCTCCTACGTAATCTGATTCCCAACTGCCCCAACTCTTACACTGAATGTTTCTTTGTGTGTGTGGTACTAGGGATTGAACCCAGGACCTTCACACTGGGCTATATCCTCAGACATTTTATTTTGAGATACGATCTTGCTAAGCCATTTAAGTTGTCCGAGCTTGTTCGAACTTGAGATCATTTTTGTCAGCCTCCCAGAGTTCTGCTATTGCAGGTTTGTATCACAACACTCAGCTGCCTGCTTGCAGCTTTGAAACCCTCTCTGGGCTTACTTTAACACTTGCTCCAGCTTGTATGCTTGGAAAGCCCTTCACCCACATGCACTACATCTGAGGTTTCTGTGGTATGAAGCAGCCTGCCAGCTTATCCTCAGTTCCCATACAGACCTTTGCTCTGACATTTTCACCTCATTTAGAACAGTAGAGTCTGACAGTCCAGGCATATGTCTTTCCCCATGTTGTGTGCTGAATTATGGAAAGCAAGAGTCATTTCTTCTTTTTTGTATCTGCAGTACCTCACTCAACCACTACTACTTTGAAGTATGATCAAAATATACGAGGAATGTTTAACAACAACAAAAAAAAAATAGCAGAAAACACATCAACCTTAATGCCCCTCAGAATATTTCCCTTAATGTCGAGCACACTTATCCCATCATTTTTGCCACTTTCTGAAACAGCTGTGAAAGTCATCTGTCCTCAGTGTCTTTGTGAGGTGTGTGCGAAAGATGGCGACAGTGCCGCTGCCGCTGAGTGCCAGCCAGTGAGAAGCAGCTCGGGAAAGCCCCGGTGCGTCCTCACCTACCTTACCGAATTGGGCCTCTTGTGACTTCTGTCGTTTTGCCAAAGTCAAAATGACTGTGAAAAATAAATGTTGGGAATCAAATTTGAACAAGGCAGCAACAGAGTACAGCTAGTGACACTCAAAATGGGAACTTCCACAAGTGCTTCATGAAGTGGCAACAATAATGAGATTCTTGTTTGAAGTGTGGGACATATGGTATTTTGAGATTAGCGGCAATGTGCATTTTACTGTAATATATTTTTAAGGAAACTTTATGTATTCACTATATTTTGTGATCACGCCTTACATATCTCAGGAGCTCAATAAATAACACAGTGCTCTTGCTTACATCCAACTTTAAAGTAAATCAATACATGGCTTTAAATTTTGCCAGTGTATGTGAACTCAAGATGTCAGAACACAAATGCACTGAGTAGATAACTCGGAAGGAGTAGGCTTTCCCACACTGAAAGGATAAAAAGATACTGAGACTGGAGGTTCACTTAAGCCCAGAGACTTGTGACAATCCTGGGCCATGACTCAACACACACACACACACACACACACACACACACACACACACACACCTAAATGAACAAAATCAGAAAAAAACCCCGCCAATAACTAACTCTTACTATTCTGCTTCCTATTAAACTTAATGTTTTTATAGGGTCTTGCTTTGTAGTTCAGGCTGGTCTTGAGCTCACTGTGTAGGCCAGGCAAGCCTCGAACCTAGTAATCCTCCTGCCTCTGCCTTCCGAGTGCTGGGATGACAGGCGTGAGCCACCACTCCCTACATTGTGCATTTGCAAGGCAGATGCCAGAACCATGGAGCTAAATCCCTGGCCCTAAATTTAATTATTTTTTAACCTAATAAATCTTATATTGAACTATAAACAATAATAAATAAAAACCAAGATTTCCTGTCGTTTGCTTTTTCATCCCTTTCTCTGGGTAAAACATTTGATCAGTAAATTTTATTTTTGCACATAGTCAAAATTTGGCTTACTTATTTCAGCTTTTTAGAATTTATTTTTATCTTTATTGGCCCATAGAAGTTGAACTGAGCACCTTGTGCATAGAAGGGAGGCATGGTATCACTGAGTTAAATCCACAGCATTTTTTAAAGCTGCCAAATGAATTTCCATCACCAAAAAGAAGTCAGCTAATATGTCAGCTACCTAGAAGTAAAGTTAGCTATGATTGGCTTTTTTACTGCCAGATTTTTAACCTTTTGCATGGCCACAATGTATATATAACTACAAACATATTGAACTGTTAAGTAATTACATATCTCTTACAGAACTATAATGAATAGATGACAAGTTTTGTTTTAAAATGCTCAAAAATATTTAAAATATTACTTGTTAAACACTGAAGAATATTGAAAATAAAATTTTGAGATACATAAATTCTGTAAATTTGTGGGATATTGCAGTAGAAGGACTACTTGGCAATAGAGGAATTTAATTAACTTCAGTTTCTTTGTAAAGACCATTATTATAAACAGGATGCCCATATCCATGGCAACAAGGATGACAAGTCTTAGCTCTTGGAAACCTACAAAAATAATTAATTAAGTTTTCTTCATTTCATTTCCTCCCATAATATAAAACAACAATTGAGTTTTGCTCATTTGTTGCAAAAGATATTAGACATAGCTTCCAATAGAAAAATTAAAATCTAGGGAGGTCCACTCTGTAGCGAGGTTGAAACACAGTATATACCAGATATACATAAGTGAATGCTGAGCTATAACATCTTAAGTCAAGCCAACATTTTATTGTTGTCAGCTATCATTAGATCAAAATAGAACCCTTTTTTGCTAATTTTAATGTGAATGTCATTAAAAATAGTTCTTCTTAAGGGAAAGTTACAGTAAGGCTTGCTTGAAAAAGTACACCAGTGTGTTCCTACTGCTTATATCCTTGGTTTTGTATTCTGGTAGGTAAATATACAACTTTTCATAACAAAGTAGTGATTTGTAAGTGGAAAAATGAAAATACTACATAGATAAGACATTACAATACATATAATGTAGTATGATAAATAATATAAAAATAGTATAGTATACATAGTACAGCAACCTTCCTGAGAGGGAAAAAGATTATTTTAATAATGGAAAGACCATTTATTTTGCTATGTAAATATAGTACTATAAAGTGTAATCATTTAAACTAATTTTAAGGAGTGCTAAGGTACAAATGGGAGGGGTCTTGTGCTTTGGCCTTGGGTGAGCTGGACATGCACAAGATACAGTGTGATCCAAGCGGCCAGTCGGGGAGAGATGGGCAGGAGGCCGTTGCTGCCACCCACTTGGCCACTGCTTCATATCCAGAGGTAGCCTCCTTTTAGAGAGAGAAAGGTGCAGGGTCTACAAAATCAACCAACTGGACAAGAACAAAAGAGGAACAGGAGCATCAGCAGCACTAAGCAGGATGCAGAGCTGTCCATGAACCCTTCCCCACTACTCTTTTCCTTTTATTTATAAGTAGTGATAGTCCCTGGAATCCCACAAATTTCCAGTTGACTTCAAAAAGGGCATGGGTGAATCAACTTTGTAGAAATGTCCTGCCATCTTTTGCTCTGTTATTTGCTGGTTTGGCCCTCATAAAATAGAACAAAAGCAACCCCATGATTTTTACTTTGTGAGATGCCAGGATGATAATTGCTGGCCTGTTTGCCACGTCCTGTGACTCAGTGTGCAGCCTCAGGGAGTGCCAGAATGTCTGAGTGGAGATCATTCGGGGGGGACCCTGGAGTCCTGCGCTTGGGGAGACGCGTCTGGTCTCCAGCAGCCTGAATCCTGCCAGCCTTTGAGCCCGTTACTTCCCACACACCTCCCGGAACCCTCCAGGCACATCTATAGAGCTCCTCGAGCCCTGCCATAACTGTCTCGGTACATATTTTTAGATCCGGCTTCTCACCCTCTGGATAATTTCCAAAGGCTCTAGAATTCTCCCAAAGCTTCTGTCTCTCTGGGATCCCATCCTTGTTTTCCAGAATAACAGAAAATCTTCTAGACTTCTTTGCATTTGTGCTCATAGTACATATTTCTTGGCTAGCTGGAGACCATAGATTTGGGCACATTCTGCTCTTAAAGAACAATGGTGTGTTTCTGTACTATGGTACTATCTGAAAAAATAAATAGAAAAGCTTGAAAAATTGTTTTATTTTTCATAACCTAATATTCAGGGCTATACCTATACATGCACAAACCTACTGGAAATAACAATAAAAAATGTGTTTGCAATTTAATCGAACTTTATATTTGGAAGACTGTGTTAGGTCTCATCTTGAATTGTTATAGTACTGATGAATGAGGATTGAACAATTGCTTCTGCCTTTTCTTAAAACAGCCTAATTTCTAATGAGAGTTATTTATCTGACAGGGAAAAAAGAGTATCTAAGGCAAAAGAAGTGAATCCCATTATGGTTCTCTTGCGTGCTTGCCTATGGATGACATAGTATAATAGCTCAAGAGACGCTATTGTAGCTTTTGGGTTGTTTTAGGCTTTTTAGCAGCTTTTATTTCTTATCCATTATTTTGTGACCAGTTTACTTGTCACTCTTTAAATACAATAATCTGTTGCAGATATTCATTCTTCATTTGTCAAAAAAGATTCTAACTGTCTGGATCGTATCTATGCTCCAGATTTCACAGAAAGTTTAAGTTGGAAAAAGATCTTGGTTTTCTTGGCATTGTGGAGAATTATTTTCCATGTAACTAACACCTAATTCATAAGGATTCATTTTTAAAAAAATAGCCATTTTAATGAAAAAAAACATTAAAAAATCTTACAAATACTATAGTAATTTTGGTCGTTCAAGAAACAGAACAGTTTTAGGGGCTGGGTTTTTAACTTAAGTGGTACCGCACCTACCTTGGAAGCACAAGAAAATGAGCTCCATCTCCCATACTGGAAACCAAACCAAACCAAACCAACAAAAATAACACATAATAGTTTGAAAAGTTTCAGTTCTGGGATTCTTGTATACTGTTCATGTCATAGACTCCACTTCTGTTTAGTCTTTTGACTTTCTCTTGGAATAGAGACTAAAATCCTGACCGTGTTCTGTGACTGCTGGTCTCTTCCTCCAGCCTCCGTGCACTGTGAGCTGTGCACAGCACCTGGCTCTGTCAGCCCTTCTGAAGTCTCTTGCTTTGCCCTGCTCCTTCGTACCACAAGACTTTTGTACATGCTCTCTCTACTTTGGATGATTTTGACAATACCGTTCATGCTTCAAATCTCTCTTCAGATGTGACTTTCCCAAGGAAGCCTTTTTCTAGTGCCCTGTATGATAAACTCAGCATCTCTTCTAGCATTTGCCATTCAGAATCCACATTAATTACCCCAGCATCTAAGCAGTGGTTTTGGGAGGGTCAGACTTTGGTTTGTTCACATTTATTTATCCTGGTGGCTGGGACACAAAAGGCAGGACATGAGTTTTCAAAGGGAGAGATATACCTTCAAGGAGGAGAGCTTGATTCTTGGGAGGGCAAAAAATGATTAACTATTACAAAGACTTCAGAACCTCCAGACGGGCAGCACATTACAAGTTCAGCAGCTTCTGTGATGTTACCATGTCATTTTAACACCATAGTGGTGGGCAGAAGGCAGGGGAAGATGTCTGAGCAGCTTCCTCAGGAGATGAAAGTGAGGAGGAAAGTGGCACAGGTGTAGAGAATCAATAAATATTTAAGAAAGAATAGATGGATGAAACAGTTTGATTATAAGTAATAATTCCTGCCACACACATTTTCTCTTTTCAGGGCACATTCCCACATTCATGATGGATTTTTAGTTTCTTGAGATTCTTTAAAATTTATTTTCTGTCATCTTTTATCTTGGAAAGTGAGCCAATATTCTTATCAGGTTGCTCATCTCTATTTTTGATATGTAAAATACAGGGAAAAACTAGAAAAACGTTTAAATAAGACCGAGTGCTACAAATTAAGGTTTGGGGCATTCCTTTTTAACTAATTCACTCATCAAAAACTGTCAGATAATATATGAGTAAGTGTTGGATACAGTGACTTCATGCAGTTTCTCTTGCTTCTTTAGAAACATTTTTCTTCCTTTTTAATCTTTCTCTTTTTTCAACTTATTTTATTTCTTTTCTGGATCTGCAAATTTTCCAGACAGAAAATCCCTACATGAATGTGATCTCATTTTATTCCAAAACACACTTTTTTGTCAAAGAGGATTGATTTTAAGTATTTTCTCAACTGTTTGCCACTTTTCCTGTAGGGGAAACTTTTAATGAACAATTTCACTTCGTTAGATATTTCATATAATTTTTGCTGCATAACATATAAATTGATACCTGTATTCTCTCCATCAACTATGTTTTGCTTCTTAAAAGAAGCACACTTTGCTCTTGATTTATTAATTTATACTTTTTTTTTTTGAGACAGGGTCTCGCTTTGTAGTTCAGGCTGGCCCTAAGCTCACTATGTAACCCAGGCAAGCCTGGAACTCGGCAGTCCTCCTGCCTCTGCGTCCTGAGTGCTGGAATTACAGGCGGGAGCCACCATGCCCGGCACTGTGTTATGTGGTATTGATTGCTGGTTGGCGTGAGTCACCATGCCCAGCATTGTATGTGGTTACCGGGAATCAAACTCAGGACTTCGCGCTTGCAAGGCAGGCACTGGAACCACTGAGCTAAATCTCTGGCCCAATTTATACTTTCTTATAAAATTGGGAGTAAAAAGCCCCGTATTAGTGCACATATTTTTGTACTGTTCTTTTTCTATACCCTTTTATTTCTTTTATGTGAAAAAGCTTTCTTATCTATGGCAGCCAACTGTACTGCTTTGTGTTCCACATCTGATTTGATTTTTTTCCTTGAGCTTTCACCAGCCACTATTATCCCATATCAGAAGAAATAGACAGCACCTACCCTGTGCATTGCTTACAGTTTCTTCTCCCTCTGTCCTCACATGTTGGAACTTTTCATAACAGCTGCACTTCCTGTGCATTTCAATGATTTTGGTAGAGAGTATACAAACTTAAATTTGAACTCTCTGAGTATCTTTTCATTTGATAAACAGTCAGAAGCCTCTCTTCAAATTTCTGTCCAGCTCCTATTTTTGAGTACAGTTTAGAAATAGAGACCATAAGTTATACCTTCACAATTGGGGCAGATGTTTAGAGATCTATGCTTGGGCAGTGGCAGTGTGTATCCCTAGACCGGCTCATTTCCTGTGCTAAGTGGACAAGGGACAGGTGGCAGCAGGACAGACCTCTGAATACTCAGTTGCATCAGCATAAACTGGAGTTGGGCCTCCCGACTCCGGATTGAAGCAGCCAGGGCTGGAAGCTATCTCAGCTGACACTGAGCTCTTCCCTGCTCCTGAGAGGTTGAAGCTCTCTGAGGAAAGAAGTCGTGCCTTTCTGTTTGCATCTGTCTCCACATGCATTTGTCTTGACAGTGCCTGGCAAATATTAGGTACTCAATAAAGCTTACTGAATACTTGGTAATTAAAAAACACTCATTTGACTGTTCATGCTCCACTCATTTCTCTCCGCTGTGAGCACCATTTATTTCCTAACATCTTTAATTCTGCTCTAATGTTTTGACTATTCAACAAATAAAAAATTGAAAATGTTTAATTGCTTTTTCTCTATATATTATCTGTGACATCAGCTACCTGATCAATATTTTACCTCTGATTGAATCTGCACACAGGCTATTATAAAAGAGTCCTCTCCCACTCAGTCATGTCTTCTGACTCCTCATAGCTCTTCCTTTGTCCTCCATCTGCTCATTATGCTTCTTATTTGATGATGTTTCTACTGTCAGTGATGGCACTGAAATTCATAGGTTGTGTGAAAGGAACTCATCGCTAATTAGCAATGCATCTACATAGTGAAAAATTGGCCCAAGTTTTCAAGAAAGAAATAGAATTGCTGAGGCTGAAAATTAGTCTGTCAGTTCAGACCCATGGCAAATTGTTATTGCTCTCAAAGTTAGGATCTTACAATGGCTAATTGAAGACTCTTTTAACTAAAACATTGTAAATGGCATAACTGTGATGATCTTATTTGGAATTCAGCCCTTGTTTTCAGGGATTTACTGTTTTGAAAAATGTTTGATAAATTTATAGCAGAAGAGAAAATACTTCTGCCAACTACGTAAGTGCTTTGGACATAATTTGTATTCCTGCTGTTACATGCAGAAACTCATGCCAGAAGAAAAAAAAGTAAAGAGAAATTTTGTTTGGAAAGAAACCAACAGTCTGGAAAGGTAGTTTTAATCTATAAATATCTCTCTTAAGGAGAATTGAACATCAACTAAATTCAGTCTCGAGAAATAAAATTTTTCAGATAATCAAAATATTCCACTCATTTTAAAATGCTTATACTGGCTATATTTTTGATTAAATTTCAAATAAAAAT
Source organism: Thryonomys swinderianus (assembly GCA_004025085.1). NCBI lineage: Eukaryota > Metazoa > Chordata > Mammalia > Rodentia > Thryonomyidae > Thryonomys > Thryonomys swinderianus. The sequence goes on along the minus strand of PVIC010024329.1, from coordinate 7,712 downwards.
TAGTGATATGGTGTTATTTAAGAAGTGAAAGAAGTAAAAAAAGTTCTACATGAAACGGAAACCTGATGTTGAAATGGAATAAACATGCAGTAGAGTTGGAAGACTTGGATTAATATTCTGGCTTATGCAGCTAGTAGCCTCATGTCACTGGAAAGCCTGCATTTCCTTACTTACTAAATAGAGTACTATATTAATAAAAGCATAACTTAATTAAAATAATTTTATACATAGGATACTCTAAGCGAACAAAGGTTTTTAATTATCAAAAATGTGTGATATTGGTAACTACTTCCATATATAAAGGATTATGAGTCTCTAATTTTGCTTTATGATGTTTTGAGGTCCACACAATTATTTCATGGAATAAAGGAGCACTCCTTATTGAACATGAGTAAGTGCCATGAAGTCAGAGGTTCCCTATTGTCACATTCTCAAATAGCCACTGCAGAAAACAGCATGGAGATTCTCATAAATATTAAACATAGGACTACTATATGATCCACCGAACCCACTACTGAGTAGCCAAAAGATTTGAAATCAGCTTTCCTTTATGAATTGAAATTAGCATTCTTCTGTTCATTAAATCACTGTTTTCTAAAGTGCGGGTATGGAAACAACCCCAATGCCCATCTAGAGACCAGTAAATGAAGAAAATGTTATGTATGAAACAAGAGGGTATTATGTAGCCTTGACAAAGAAGGAAATGTTGCAATATGCAGCAACATGAATATACTGTAGGGACATTATTGTAAGTGAAACAGAATACAAGTAGGTATTTCATGATCCTATTTATATTGGGTACCTAAAAGAGCCAAATTTATGAAATAAGGAGTGGAATGATTCTTACCAAAGGCTGAGGCTACTAGATAATTGACAAGCATAAAATTTGTAATGTAAGATGATCCAACTGTAGAGAACCACTTATAGCATGGTACCTGTTATCAATAATAATAATAGTATATTGTGCACTTAAGAATTTAACCAGTTAAACTTTATATTATATTTTCTTACCACAGTTTTTAAAAATGATGAATGAAATGATAACCATTCTTTTTTAAGAGTAGGAATAATTAATTGAGAGATAGATAATGTCTGTTTAAGAGAGATAGAAGTGGGACTAGGAATTGGGTTGCCTGTGCCCCTTCTAAAGGTGTGTAATTGAACAAAACCATGAGGTGAGGCAGGATAAGTTGGACCAAAACTACGGTCAGTTTATAAGATTACAGAACAATCACTTAGGTAATACTGATCCATGGGAAAATCACAAGGTGGAACAAAACTATGTTCAGCCAATAAGATTACAACAAATACAGTCACTTAGGCAATATTGATTGAGTGGGGATCATATTGGAAAGCTAATCATGTAGCAAGTGTATGTAGAGCAAACCAGGATTTCCCAGAAGTCAACGAGGGAGGTTTTGGTCCCCTCTCAGGTGGTTGGTGCCTATTTAGAATATCAGTCTCGCCAGGCGTGGTGGCTCACGCCTGTCATCCCAGCATTCAGGAGGCAGAGACAGGAGGATTGCTGAGTTCGAGGCTTGCCTGGGCTACATAGTGAGCTCAGAGCCAGCCTGAACTACAAAGCGAGACCCTGTCTCAAAAAAAAAAAAAAAAAAAAAAAAAAAGAATATCAGTCTCTCTGCTCAACCCTAGGAGAGGTATGTGAGTGTAGTAGTTTTTCTTTTTTAATCCTGGCCTGCAGTAAATGAACATCAGGCCATAATTGTCTCCTGTGCTCAGGGCCTGGCCTTGCCTAGCTACCTTATATTTTCTAAGTGTCTTGGCTGTCTACAACATTACCCTGTTTGAAGAAGTATCCCTAGCTCGGCCTCTAGGTGAGAAGGCTTAATGTGCAGGAGACCAGAGTCAGAGGCCCCTCTATAGAGCTAGTCTGGTGTGTCTCAGGCAGAAGTCATATTGTAGTTTACAGTTAGGAACTTTCTTTACAAGGTAGATCAAGTGTTTCCCAGTAAAAGTGACATAGGAGGAATAGATGTAACTCCCAAACTGAAACATAATTTTGTGTTCTCTAAAATGGAAGAGTGAATTCTAGAACAACTAAAGAATAGGGAAAGTTTATTGAAAGATAACTTCTGCCTAAGAGGGACAGAAGGGGGAAAAAGATTTGTGGTCTGCCTACCTTGTTTCCCAGGTGTATTTTATGGGACGGACCCAAGAAGTGAGGCAGGTTCAAGGTGGGACAAAACTGTAGTCCACCAGTAGCATTACAAGTATAGTTGCTTAGGTAATATTGTTCCAATGAGAAATCACCAAGTGGACAAAAGCCTCTCAGATTATGAGGAGTCTTTAGACACTTAGGTGATATTGATTGAATGGGGATCCAATGGAAAAGCAAGAAGCAAGTGTGGAAGGATTTTCAGAGATCTTTCCTGGAAGGGGTGGGTAGGATCTGGGTGTCCCCCACACAGATGATTGGTACCAATTTAGAATATCAATCACTGTTTATCCTACATGGGTGTGGTAGTTTCTCTCCTTTTACACTGCTGTCCTACAGTGAATGTGTCTTGATTGTCTTCCATGTTGACTTCTTGAGGGCTGGTCCTGTCTAACTGCTTACAAAGCATATAGTTAACGTATCTACATACAATGAAAGGAATATAGCACATTTTTTTTTTGTTGGTTCCATTTGTATGGTCAATTGAGGTTTGACAGCCTGTAGTCAAGAATAAACAAGTTTTTTGAGAAATTAGAGCATGTGGGGCTGGAGATTTAGCTCAGTGGTTCTGGCGCCTGCCTTACAAGTGCAAGGTCCTGAGTTTGATCCCGGTAACCACATACAATGCTGGGCGTGGAGACTCACGCCCACCAGCAATCAGCACCACATACCTCAGTGCCAGGCATGGTGGCTCATGCCTGTAATACCAGCACTCGGGAGGCAGAGACAGGAGGATTGCTGAGTTCCAGGCTTGCCTGGGCTACATAGTAAGCTCAGGGCCAGCCTGAAGTACAAGTGAGACACTGTCTCAAAAAAAAAAAAAAAAAAAAAAAGAAATAAGAGCATGTGTGACCAAAGCATGAGCCCTGGAATGGAAAAGCAGGTTGGGGAGAAGAACCACATTTAGAAACTGTTCTTGAGGTACTGAAATACTGATTGTAATCCACTGGCTTTTAGATTTGGTACTGATGGAGGAGTTATCTACAAAGTGTGATATTATGGTCATTAGGAAAACTCTCTACTCTATAAGAGCTCAACAAAAGATTTTTAAGTTTCTTAGCTAGAATTGTCTTTCAAAACCACCAGATTTTCTTTTTACAGTTAAAGTTAGAGAGAGTCAGTTCACTGTACTTTCATAACCAAAGAACCTCAGGCTGCAATTTTAAGTGAATTAAAGTGTAGAACTATAGTGCATGTTTCCATTCACATTCTGTTTGGTGCCTGTATGTATATATAAAATTATAATAGTTACTTATGGACTTTAAGACAGCAGTTTGATAAAGTTAAATGTTGTTAAATCAAATTCATCACCTGGTGATGCAGTATTCATCATAATATCCTAGACTTTCAATTTTCTATATGTCAAAAATACTTATGTAAAAATACTATAATATGAATGACTTAAATGAGATGCTGAACCTTAATTAAAAATACTAATATAAAAAAGTTGATCAACATCGCTATTTCTTTTGCTTATTGTTTACTTGGTTTTTTTTGTTTTGTTTTGTTTTGTTTTGTTTTGTTTTGTTTTGTTTTGTTTTTGAGACAGGGTCTCGCTTTGTAGTTCAGGCTGGCCCTGAGCTCACTATGTAGCCCAGGCAAGCCTGGAACTCAGCAATCCTCCTGTCTCTGCCTCCCGAGTGCTGGGATTACAGGTGTGAGCCACCATTCCTGGCTTGTTTGTTTTAATTCATGGGATTATAAAATTAGCATTTTTCCATGGTGAGAAAGAAGTCAGACTGAGAAAGTAAAAAGCTAATTGGGAAAAAATAAAATGTTAGTTTTGTTTGTGTACAGAAAGTTTTAAAAAATATCCATGTTTTCAGAGACACAAGGTTTTTAAAAGATGCAACATGTCTAGACACTTTTCCCATCTGGGACTAGAGAACAGGTCTTAATACTAATTATAACAACTAGTGTTTGCATGGCACTTTCTTGTTCCCAAAATACTTTTCTGTCTCCTGATAGATATGGCTGTAGGTAACTGAAATGAGCTACTTAGAATAATTTAACATTCACCCTTTTTCTTTGGCAATAAATAGACAGCCCCATGACAGACAGGTTAGAAAATTCTCCAGTGTTACAGCGAAGCAATGGAACCCCTTGGGAATTTTTTCAGCTCACACTTTTATATTTCCTGTTCTTTGTATATAAAATGATGTTTAAATAAAACATTAAATCCAGGGTACCCATATATAACCATTCTCAAAAGGACAGCACTTAATTAGAACTCAAGTCTGTTAATTTCTGTACTGTGTTTTTTTCCTGAAGACTTTATTTGGAACATGGTATTTCTGTAATAGAAACAGTTACCACTACTGCAGAAGTGAACCTCTACCATTTGTGTAAAGTGACACTTGCTTAGCTTTGAAACATACACAACATCCCTAATACTTTGGATTCCCAGGCAGACTAGCCTTTTACTGCTGGCAATGAAGACAGGATTTTCTTCCTAGTTGCCATGTGTTTCCTAGGGGAACGTGTGATCAAAACAAATGTTAGCTATAGATATGTTTATATGTTTTACTTTATGACATCTTTCCGATCGAATTGGCCTCCTTTAAATTCTTAGATTTCAGTGGGGCATCTTTAGATCCTGTTTCCAGACATATGTCTTCCAATTCTCTTAGCTAAGCTTTCTTTGGTGAATTTTTCTTTCTAAAATATTTTCTGAGTCAGTAAATTTAAAAGACAATAAAAAAAGGTGTGGAATGAGTTATGTGGACCTTGAGGCAGTATAATTGCATAATCAAGCAAATACCCAAAAAATACTTAAGTCTCTTCTCTGACATAAATTAATAAATAGCTAGATAAAATATTCAAATTAATCCTTTCTCAAAATGAGAAGATTGGATACATAAAACTATTTATAGCAAATCTTTCAGATTCACTCTTTGGAGCGTGCATCTCATGCCACTGTACAAAAGACAACTTCTATGAGCTGCATGCCAGTTTTCAGGAAGTGGCACTAGGTCTAATTGAGCCAGGTCCCAGACTTCACCAGTAAGGACTTCCACTTGCCTGGCACTTTGGAAGTCTCTGAAACTGACCCTTTTCCCCAGAGACAGCAAAAACTCTGGTTGTGCTCTAAGAGACAGTGAGGTAAGCTGCTGAGGCCCTCCGTCGAAGAATCAAACAAGTACTCACAGGCAGGTATAACAAAGTAAACCTAAGAAGTACATACTTTAGGTTCAACACAGTACAGAACCAAGACGTCTTCAGACATAAACACTAAAAGATACTGTTACAAGATAAAGCTCTCCAAAAGGAAAGGTTAAGTATACAACAGATACAAATATAAAAAAAAACAAATGAAGTTGGAAGATTCATCTAGAAGGCACAACTCAAATGTTTCCAAAGTAAAGTTTAAAAATGAGGAAAATAATATCAAAGACAGAGTGAAAGAAAAATTTTGCACACTTAATATGTGAACAAATTAAACGGGCCTTAAATGTACCCATCAAATCAAATGCAATAGGATACTCAACAAGACATATCATGATGTCAAAATATCTGAAAATTTACTTACAAAGAGAAACAGAAAAGCTCTGTTTAAAGAAATTTGAGCAAAAATGGCATTAGACATACTAAGAGTAATGATGTTTATTAGATGACAAAGGACATTCTGCATCCTGACTTGGAAACTTTCTTTAGCATTTTTAAAATCATTCTGCTTGTAGTTTTATTCATTTGACATTTGTTTAGAAGAGCCTTTGCCTGATTTACTTATTTTTGCCAGCTTTACTTTGAGATGTTCCTTTGGAGTTCCTTTCTATTTCTCCCCTAGAGATACATCATTTAGCAAATCTTTTAGTAGGTATTTATTGAGTGTAAATAGTCTCAATTTGTATTTATCTGATGTTATCCTTATTCCTACTTTGGTCTTGAGTGATCGATAAGGTTATCATTAATTCATGTTCCACAATCTTTTTCTCTTAACCTTTAATATGTAATGAAGATAGGCCATTTTAATCCTAGGTCTTTCTCACTTGAATCTATTTAAAATCGTCCCTATATCTGTGTCCCTATAGCTTCACTAAGATATGTTTGAAGCTAGATTTGTTCTTATTTATCTTGTTTGAGGTATTAGAATGCACTGTTCTTTGGAATATTTCATCTTTTCCATTATGCTCTTTATATTTAAAATTCCCATTTGGTTATATTGGATCCTCTTATTGATTTTTTTTTGTATCTCATGATTTAAATTTTATATTTTGTATCTACTTCACATTCTTAGTAATTATGGAGTTCTTTATAGTTTACTTATTCTTCAGCAATGTCTATTTAACTATGTAACCACATTGAAATTTGTAATTTCAATCCCTATATATCTGTAGAAATCTATGCTTAGATCTTTTCTAAATACTACCTGATAGTTTAAAAGTGTCTCATTATATCTTCATTATTTTGATGCAAACTTATTCCTTTAAAGTTTACTTGAGCTGTATCATAGCCATATATTTTAAAAATTTTAAGTTATTGGAATGTAAATCTTAAGTGTAGGATTCTGCTTTCCCTGAGGATTGCCTGTGTCCTGAAGCATTGTGTCAATTTTGAATTCTGAGTTTCTAACATAGACAGAATTTGCTGTGGCTTTTCCTCCAGGTTTCTGGTACCCTCTATGTTATGGAACAGCTGTAAATTTGTTTTGTGGAATTTCTGAAGCCTTAGACCTACTATAGATTTTGCTCTTAAATCTACAAGAGAACTATGGTTGTAAATACTCAGCAAAGTTTTAGGATTTTTTTTTTTCTGTGTTTAGTGTCCAGGTTACATCAGATATTTGTCTTGGTCATTGCTTTCCTGCCTGTGGACAGATATTTGTCTAATTTACCCTTTCGTTGAGGTGAAAGCCTTGGCAAACATTAAATGGAAATAGTCATTTTAACTCCTTGCCCAGTACTGGCTCAAGGCTTGTGTCCGGTCCTCTGTTCACAGTTGTAAATGTTGGTTACAGATGATGAAGATGAACCGATTTCCTGGGGCTTCAACTTTAGTTTTGTCTTCAGCCTTTCATTCTTACTTATGTTTCTTTATTAATTTTTGTCCCACTTGTATTTTTCTTTACCTTTCCGGCAGTCATGAAATCTCTAGGTTGCAGAGGACCTGAACTGTCCACTTCCCTTTTCCCTTTCTGTGCAAGTCCAACGGTATAATATGATAGATACTTGGAGGATTCTTAAAGACAATCCTTAAATTAGTTCTCAGCTATGAACATTTTGAAGAAGGTAATCCTTTATTTTATGATCATTTCTGAAAACACAGCACACTGAAACTTATTTTTCGCAAGTCAGCAGTGCTTAGAGGAAATTTTCAGTATTTAAAATACAAATAGACGGGCCGGAGGGTTAGCTCAGTGGTTCCGGTGCCTGCCTCGCAAGCGTAAGGACCTGAGTTCGATCCCCGGTTACCACATATAATGCTGGGCGTGGTGGCTCACGCCTGTAATCCCAGCACTCGGGAGGCAGAGATGGGAGGATTGCTGAGTTCGCGGCGGCTTGCCTGGGCACCACAGTGAGCTCAGGGCCAGCCTGAA
>PVIC010024328.1:0-26126 GCA_004025085.1 Thryonomys swinderianus | reverse complement strand
GGGGCCAGAGGGTTAGCTCAGTGGTCCTGGCGCCTGCCTCGCAAGCGCAAGGTCCTGAGTTCGATCCCCAGTGACCACATACAATGCTGGGCGTGGAGACTCACGCCCACCAGCCATCAATACCACATACCACAGTGCCACGCCTGTAATCCCAGCACTTGGGAGGCAGAGACAGGAGGATTGCTGAGTTCGAGGTTTGCCTGGGCTACATAGTGAGTTTAGAGCCAGCATGAACTACAAAGCGAGACCCTGTCTCAAAAAAAAAAAAAAACAGTTATACAATATTGTCCCTGCCATTATGTCTTCACTTTTTTTGGTTATAATTAACTTAGTGCTGCTTTAGTACTTCTTTGAGATAATACTTCTTCAGGCATATTTAAGGTAGTGTTGGTGGATACTGGTATAAAATTGAAAGAGGTAGAAGAGGAATGGGCATAAAAAAAGAAGACGGCCTGTATTTGGTGGTATTTTCAACAGATTAAACAAATGTGAAAAATAATGAATTCAGCAATTCATGTTCTAAATGAAGATCAAATCATTAAAAATAAGTGCTCTGTACAACGTTCTTCCCTAACTGAGCCCACTACATAAAGCTTATTTAACACTACACTTTTAAACATAAAAGCCATGTTGTATTTTTTAAAGGAAATACGCAAAAAATGTTGATAATTTCTTAAATTACAAAACTTACTTATTAAGGTGTAAAAAATCTTAACTGTTAGTCAGAAATGAATTGCCTCTGGATGACCTTTGAGTTATTTAACATGCAAGAAGATTATTTGGAACACATAAGGTGACCTTTAAAAAAGAAAAGCTTAGGTCATTCCTTGCTGAAACACAAAGGGGTCATCAATAAGGATAAGTCTGTTCCACAATCCAAAAAAAAAAAAAAAGCTGTTTAGCTTGCCTGAATTAAAAATAAATTTTAATAAGCATAATGCTTTGAGAACTGAATTCACTTTTATCAAGAAAGAAACCACTAACAAAAGCCCTCAGCTAGACTCAGCTGGTGACTCCCAAGAACGCCTTTTTTGGTTCAGACAAAAAGAAAATCTGGAAACAGAATTAACAATGTAGATATTGTTTAAGAAATATAAAACAACAGTTAGGAGAGATATCTACTTCTTGTAATTAGAAGAAGAGAATTTTATGATCAAAACATAAGAATCTAGCTTTGGACAAGTTTTTGGAAAAGTTACATTGGATCTGTCTCTCTTACCATGCACAACTACAGAGGTGCTTTTGTTACTGGTTCCTTCAGTGTTACTGGCTACACAAGTGTATTCGCCTCCATCTTGAAGCTGGACTCTTTCAATATGGAGGCTCCCATCTCTGTTGAAAGTTATGTAAGGATTCTGCACCAGCTTAAAGGAGTAAAAAAAGTCAATTTTTAAATTTAATTTAAAACAGTAAAGATTTGTCTGAGTCAACCCAAATCTGCTTTTTCTTCCCAATTGCATTATTAAACATAAAACAATGTAAGTTAGCACCCTTCAGAAAAAAGTGGTGTGCATAAAATGTTACCAAGAGACTATAAATTACACTGAATATTCATATACCTCCAAAAATTATACCTAATATTAATCCAAGTTTAGTACATACTTGAAAAATTAAAGAACAGATGCAATTTGCTTCATGCTTCTATAAATTTGTTACCACTCAGGACTCAAAATTTACTGTCAAATGTTTTCTTGGCTTAAATTGTTCTTTTCCAAGAAGACCTTATTATTACTAGCAAGTTTGATATGTTCTTTTAATACATAATACTTATTCAAACTGAGAGAAAATTACTTACTCTAAATACCCATCTTAGCTAACAAATTAAGGTATCAGCAGACACTGTGGGACAGAGGAATTGTGTCAGAGAAGATGGGCAATATTTTCAATTAAGAAAGATCACCTTGAAACCTGTAATCTATGGCATGTTTGCTGCAGTGGGCTGTTCTTTCTCACTGAAAGCTCTAAAACTTTTTCTATCACTGGGAGGTATGCTAATTTTAAGTGAAGTGTGTTAATTATCCTGAGGTTTATAAACAAATACGAACAATTTAAAACTTCTTACATGGAATCAATTCATTTCTAATGAGGACTTCTAGGAGAGAATAAATCACAATATTCCAGAAGAGGGAAGGAAAAATGATCTGGACTAGAATGCTTTAAACATCAATTGCAAGTTTACTGAAAAATTTATACATCTCTAAAAGTTTTCCATATCATTTCATAATTAAAGTTATATGCAAAATTCAATTATATACTACAGATCTATATTCAAAATATTTCATGATAGAAGACATAGTTTGAATAATAATAAAAATATTAAAATATTCATGTATTATGAAAATAATATTGTATCAGCTCTTACATATTCTAAAGGGAATTTATTAGTCATACTGTATATAATGTAGTTTCATGAAAGTGAAACATTATTATGCTACTCTTTAATCTCAAAATAATGTGAATGAGATAAATATGTTAACAATGAAGAACACTTTATGTTTTGCATGTTTATTAAGTTTATATTCCAGGATTTAGAATGTATCACTTCTTGTTGCCTCACATTAGCAATAGAATTGCATGGATTTCCAATATTACCATGGCTGAATTTTTCATCCATCGACGTTCTGGAAGGGGATTTCCAGCCAGAAGAGTACAAGGCAAAGTAAGCTGCTGTCCTTCAATAACGTTGGCCACAGAGGGGCTGATTCCAAGAAGAGGAGCAACTGAATCAGAGAGAACACAGAAACTTTCAACTTCATTTCATCACGAAGGAAGGCAAACTAGGTTATGCCATCAAACTCTGAGCTTTCACTATCAAAACTTGTTAATAAAAATGAGTACTAACATGAATGGACAGATAAAAAGAAAGTCTAAGAATGGCAACAGGATGAGTAATAATGAAGAAATAAAGTATAAAAGAAATAACCTGGAAGCCCGGAAATGCAAAACTAAGATAATGCAATGCAAATGGACAGTGATTAAAAGTACTTGTAAATAGAATAGTAGAATCATTGTAACTCTTCGGGAGGAAAACATTTTACTGAAAATTGTGAGGAGACTAGAAAGACTGAATCCAATAGTGAGACTATTGTAAGAGCTGAAGTAAATACACGGAAGTGAACCATAGCAGATGGAACAGTAAAAAAGTATTACAAATAGTTTGTTTCCTAGAAACCAATGATAAGCAGAAATCACAACAAAATCCTTAATAGATTTTACTGAGAAAAATTTAGGAATGCATAGACAAATAAAGGAAGATATAGAAAGAAAATTTCATTTAAGGGTATTACTGAGAAATGTGTACTGACATTTAAAAATTACATCAGATGCTACAATAATAGGAAAAATAATAGGAAAAATGCAGTGCTAGGGCAAAAAAGAACTCTAAGGAATAAATACAGGAATGCATACTCAGTGTATAGATATTTCAATCAGTGAGAAGTATTATTCAATAAAAGATATTGAATCACAGGTATCACCAATTAGAAATAAACTATATTTTATTCTTATTTCACATCATGCAAAAACATAAGTCTATGTTGACCAGAATGATAAATGTTATATTTAGTTAAGCAGAAAATAACTTCACCATTGAGTGTGTGTCACAGAAAAAAAGAAGATGCAATAAAAGAAGTCTGAGGATTTTAGGAGAATATGGTATCTAGACATTTCATTGAATTTCTTTGATCTTACCAAGTCCTGTCACTGTTATCATTGCCTGAGCCTGGATCTTTCCAAACTGGTTTTCAGCTTCACAAATATAGGTTCCTTTATCACTTGCCCATAAGTCTAAAAAGAAGAACTTGATTACTAATTCAATATCACCTGTGTCATCTTAACTATGTGATAGGCACAGGTCTAATGTCTGTGGATGGGAATTATCCTACCACCTCTGGGTAGTTCCCCAGCTAGTGGAGGAGAAAGAGAAATCAGCAATCACATCATAGTGTGGTAAATGCTATCTGAGCTTCAGACAATGTGTGGTACGGGCAGAGTTTCGAATAACTGACTGCACGTGAAAGTGCTATAGAAAGATTCATAGCACCTGAGCTGTACCTGAAAAAGTGGACAGAACAGAGCAAGAGTCATCCAAAACTAGTAGGTTACAAAGGCAAAACCATGGCTTGAAAAAAATCATTCAATAGACCTTTAAGAATAGAAAATTGCACTGCCCTGGGGAGCAATCTGGAGTTTGTGGGGAGATTTTTAGTTGGCCTGGTAACTGGCAGAGTTAATTTGCATTTACTGGGCAAAAGCTACAGAGGCAAAACATGAGGAAGATGCACAGAAGAACAACTATCCTAGTCCAGCAAAAATTTTAAAGTCCCACTGGAAATTTATGAATCTGGCCTTTGTTCATACTTAAATGAGCCAACTGTTTTTTATGTAGAAGAAAGAACCTTAGCTAATACTATTCACAATTTTAGAAAAATCACCCTAGCTTCAAGCTTGAGAGTTATCATGCTTGATTTGGCAGCACATACACTGAAATTGGCAGGTTTGAGTTATCATCCTACATCATTCTGCATTTGAACTGTGAAATTCATGGCCATGCTAAATAAATAGGTACGATCTTTTCATATATAAGCAAATACTATTTTAATGTAAATTTCTTTCCCCTATTTTTCTTTGCACTACATGTTAGCTATTAAAATATTTTTAATTAAGTGCTCACTTCAGCAGCACATATGCTAAAATATTTTTAATTAAGTATGTAAGGTGAATATATATATAATTATTTCAGGATAATAAAAATATAAAACACATATATTAAAGATAATATTAATAGTAATCATGATGCAGACTAATTACAAATTGTGTGGATTTAGTCAAGAAGCCAAAGCTTTATGAAGAGGTTTTTATCTTTTGATCAATAGAGAAGCAAAGATTTTAAATAGGAGGAGGATTGCAATTTTGTAAATATCATAACCAAAACAAGTACAGTTTAATCTACTAAGATATGACTGTGCATATTTGTATTAAATATACTTCCTTTAACCTACTTAAAATAAAGAGGGCTCCTGTTCTTAGTTGGCTGATGGAACTAACAGCAAAAGGTCTTGAGAAAATTGGCATGTTGTCTGATTTTCGCCATTTGATCCTGGGTTCTGGATAACCCTGAACATAGCAAGGTAATGTCACATTTGAGCCAATTTCCACAGAGACATCAACAGGTTCCTGTATGAAAACTGGAGGAGCTGTAAGATTTTAAAGGAAAAAGGCATCAGTATAGAATATACACACGTTAATACCAATAGATTATTAAATTCTCAATAGGTTGCATTTTAATCAAATCATTATTCATAAAATATTATAAATTTACCCTGTAGTTATTCTTGTCTGACACAGAATAGCAGGTATGTCGTTTTTGCTCCCTAAATGAATAGAGAATAAAAACTCAACCATTTCCTTAGAATAATAAATGACATGAAGAGTGGGAATTTAAACCAAGATCATCCTTAATAAAGGGATTCTCTCATTTTAGGAATTTGTTTTCAATTTTAGTTCATTTTATGCTGCTCAGAGCTTAAGACTTTCATATAAATGAGTTGGCATTCTAATGTAATATTTTTGATGCTTTCCAAAATTTCTCCCTTTGGCTGAATTTTTTTACATGGATTTAATTTATATCAGAGTTTTTCTTTAATGATGATTATCTGACAAGTCAATGGTATTTACTCCTAAATTATAACCTTGCTCTATGATATATTCTTGCTCTTCATAACTCAAAATGTTTGAGTTAGAGAAATTTGAGAATCAACAATACAAATTAAAGTAATGCGATATATAATACTTGATAAAAGGAGTAAATGCTTAATATCATAGGCATATATCAGAAATAATTCATGTTATAAAATTGTAGCCAAGGAGTCTACAGATATCTGTATAATCCAGTTTCCTACAGAAACTGAGAGGAAGAGACAGAATTAAGTTAGAGAGGCACCCCTGAAAAACATTGGAAAGTGCTATAAGGAAGATGCTGCTGGCGAGGACATAGAGCTGAGGCTCTCAACACATCCCAGAAATCTGTGCCTAATGATGTCCATGCACAAGCAAGAAAAGCTCTAGAAGGCACTATTGGCAGCAATGGAAGGAAACGCTTCTGTGAGACTCTAAGAGTTGGTCCTCTAGGGTGGGCTCCTTGATAAAGTCAGGACTAAATTCTAGTTGAAAATGACATGCATGATCATGTTTGCAGCCGGCATTTTGTTCAGGGCTTTCTATTAACTATTTTAATCTTTAAAATAGTCCTATGGGGTAAGTACTATTTTTTACTCTGATTTTAGAGATGAAGGACTGGAGATAATTTGCTTAGTATTACGTGGCATTAAATGATAGAGATGAGATTAAAAGTTTCAGTCTCAGAAGCACAATCTCTTCTGTTTTATCAACTTCCCCTTTTCCACAGGATCTAATAACTTCTCAGAATCGCACTGTTAGACAAGCAGAGATTATTTCTTTCCTTCTCATGGGACTTCTAAAATTTGGATATATCACTGTCTCCTAAGCTGTCTTAGTGCATTTTTAGACTAGGTTGAAGAACTTCTAACTCTGTGGCATCATTTCTTATTTACTTACCTCTGGGCAACTGGCAACCCTTTTCTTCCCTATATATATATCAGTATTTATCTTCTTGTCATCCCCCTCAAATGCAAAGTGCAAGGTGGATCTCAGAGGCTGGCACACTGACAATCTTTAGTATGGTTCAAAAGGACCCTCCATGATGTCACACCACCATCTGAGATAGATGCGGCTGTGCTTTCTTCCCTTCTCAGGTTTTTGGACAACTAGTTCTCTACTGTACTCATGGCTTTGGCACATCCAGCCTAGTATCAGACTCTAACCCTTGCTTCCTTTCCCTAGAGAGTTTGTACTGCAATGCTATTTTAATTTTAGTAGAGACTAACACAGTATCAAGCATTATATATGGCACTAGGTATTTGTGAATGAATTACTTAATCAGCATGAAAAAACTTCCGTAATAATCCAGTACAGATGTGTTGCTGTGACTGTGCCCTCAAGTATGCTGACGACAACAATCTCAACTCCAATACATTTCAACTTTCACTCCTGAAGGGAACATGGTGATTTCTGGAACCTACACAAATTTATTTGCTGAACCTGCACAAAAATAAACTAGGTCAAATACCATAATCAAATAAAATGCTTCACAAAGGAAGAAGGCTATTTGTATTTAGATTTTCCTTAATCTATCAATCTCTCTATCTATCTATCATTTATCTGTCTATCTATCTATAGGAATTTGGTTTATATAAATGTATTTAGCAGTGGGGGTTGTAGGGAAGGTAGGGGAATGGGAAAAAATGAAAAATAAGATGTGTCATGTACTGGTACAAATCCTCAACATTGAATGTGATCATAATGTATATATAAAATGTACCAATAAAATCAATTAAAAATAGTTAAGTAAATTAAAGTGCAGAGGCAAATGCCTGTAATCTCGTCTGCAGAGGAGGCAGAGACAGGAGGGTGAAAAATTCAAGGATAGCCTGAGCATTTTATTAAAAGTCTGCCTTGCCACAAAATGATAAAAGGGGCTGAGGCCATAACACATAGTGCTTATCTACTGTGTCCTCAATACTCCAAAAACAATTTATAAAGCAAAATGTATTTTAAAAATTTTCAGCTCATGGTTTGATTCTTCTAAGTCTCTCACTTATCCAAAACAGATAGCTTTGCTGAAAAATAGATTTATGTTTGAAAGTTTCAAGATATGTTAGACTTGGAGTTTGAGAGGGTAATGCAGTGATCCATACAAAATAAATTCTAAGATAGTGAAAAAAGATATGAAGAAGTTTGGAATCAACCAAATACTTAGGAGAAAGACCAATTTACCAACATATAATAAACACTGGCATCAGTGAAAGTGGAGATAACCTAGAATAATCAGAAATAAAAGAAAAAATCCAGAATAAAAAGAGATGAGCACAACTCATGTTGTATCAACAAAACTGAGTCAGGATGGGAAAAGCCATCATTGTAAGGCAGCTCAGTCAGAAAGCACTCAAATCAGAAAGCAAGACAAATGAGAATATCAGAGTCTATAAAAGCAGCCAAAAACAGCATACAGGACAAGCAAATTTCAAAAAATGAAGTGATTCGTATATCAGCCAAGAAGTCTCTTAAATACTTCCTGTCCCTGAGTGTGGTCAACACAGCCTCCAAGTGAGTTAAACAGGGTGGATGGTAAACAGATTGAAGAAGTGAGCGAAGAGAAGAGCAGAGGCATGTGGTAGATGCTGCCCGCTCAGAGGACACTGTGTGGTTTAGAGAGGTAACAGCCCTTCAGTGTTTCAAATAATGGCTTCACTACTGCTTAGTCTATCAGGTTGGGAAAAGGAATTTACCTCTGTTTAAATTTCTCCCTGAAACAAAGGGAATAGGATTTTTCCATTTCATGTTTTTAAAAGATATAATCTCTATTAACCATTTAGTACACAGGAATCATTGAAGTACTAACTACTGTAGAATCAATTTATTAAATCTTACTTCTAGAGTTTAACATATCTGCAGTTAGTTTTACCTTTGGCTTTTTCAGGTAGTCTTCTAGAATAATGTTCGACCTTCTAAGCATTTATATGCCAAGACTTTGAGGGCCAATGCCATGGTTCAGCTGTTGTGTTAGAGAGATATATGGCTAAATTCATGTTATTTTGAAAATATAAAAATTAAAAACAGAATATCCACCTTGTTCTAGAAACTATTCTTTAAAAAATTATTCTAATTCCCTAAGAGACAATTAAAAATATATTCCCTGCATAGCAACTTTTGAATTATGACAGCCAGAGATTTTTTCCTAAAATAACTAGACACTTATTTTTGTTCTAGCAGCCCACAAAACACGAAACCACAGCTTGAGACTCAAACCCTGTGTGGTGTGGAATTCTAGAAATCAAAGTACTGCCAGGCCAAGTTTTTGTTTGATGTAGCCAATCTTCTCTGCTTCCAAATGACTTCACAATTCACTACCCCTTGCTGCAAAGGGTAAGAAGCATTGGTAACTTTCCCTGCTGACCTGAAATGTCCACGATCATGAAAAATAAGTAATAGGACACTCACAACAAGAAGCTAGAAATCAAAAATAATATTAAACAACTTTTTATTATTTTTGATCCAGTCTTGTTAAAGTGAAGTAACAGACCCACAAAAACGATGCAAAAGCCCAAATAATTACATGATATGGATGAAAGCAGGTTTCTCTTCTTAAGACATAAACTGCTTAAACTTATGCTAACAGTTCTGGAACTCAAATATTATATACTACGAAACTTAGTATTTAACTTGTCTCAAGCTTTTCTAAAAAGAAGTTAGTTTGAAACAGTGACCTTCATATTTAAAGCCCAATATTTCATCTTAAAATCTATGCCACTACTGGCATTTCTATATTAATTTTTAAGACTCACAGAATGAAAGTAGCCACTTTATTTCTGAAGTTAATACTCATCCACAATACATGTTGCATTAAGTAACCTCATGGGTAACAGTGGATATGTTGAATATACACTGGCGACAATGTTTCATCTTTACCACCCACCTATAAAGTAGGAAATATTACCACTTTTTCTTTTAGATAAGGAGAGTAAGCAGAAAACCCATTCTCTCCCCAAGTTCTCCATAAAGTTTTGATAGGTAGTGTGTTTGCCCTTAATCTACACAGTGAAAACAACAATCAATCCTACAACTGTGATTGACATGGTTCTTGGCATTTATATCTAGCAGAACATGAAAGAACAGTTTCATGTGAATACACTGATTCTAATCAACCTTTGTAAGCTACACTAAAAAGGATACAATAGTGAATATGGATTTACTTAAGATACAACAGAAACCTAAATGGTGCTGATTTTGGTGCTAAGTTATTTGGTAATTATTCACAATGGCTAAGGTTAAAGAAAGCAAATAATCAAGTTTACATTAATGGTTCTATCAGAATATTTATTGGAATGAAAGTTGAGAAATCTGCTGTTTTAGAATGGATCATGGAGAATGAGGATCCTGATAAAGTTTAGTTCAGCTATGGAAGAAAGCATAAATATGAAGTATTTGTAGGAATGCTTCCCAATCCAGTACAAGGCACTCTGGAATGAAGAGCCTTCTCTCTCCCATAACATACCCCCCTACAACAGGGAGACACTGCCGAGTCCAGCAGCTACGACCATCATGAGGGCAATAAATGAGCACCCACAACCCATGTGAAAGGCTTTCAGACTTTATACAAACTTTGAAGTAAGGGTGTCCCTGTCTTTTTACTGGGAATTATTGAGGCTGTTTCTCTATTCTTCTAGGGTAGAAACCAAAAAAATATTAGATCAGTAAGATCTATCCATGCAGGAAGAAGGAAGAAGCAGAACCAGAAAATATGAATGAGAATGCAAATGCTGGTGATCAGTATGTTTCTTAGAAACCAGAATTCTTTACCCACCAATCCTCCTTATTTGGGCCTTACTTTTCTTAAAGTGTTAGTGTGTTTTACACAATCCTGGTAGACTCAGAGGTAGTCTCAACCCAGAGACTCCAATTTTACTTCCTATGTATTTTTCTTAAAAACCAAAATTTAGTCATGGTTCTAACACATTTTATAGTGCCCTGGACAGATTTGAGGCTGGTCTCAGTATTGTTGATTCTACCTAAAGGGCATAGTCACCAAGGAAAATTACTCCTTAGACAGCTCAGGGGCAAGAAAATTTCATAGATTCTAGGAGGACAAAGTTTGGTTTACACAAAACAAAATATGAAGCAAACAAGGCCATAATTTTCATTTAAAAACAAGGTAATAGAACAAAAATGTTTTTAAATGCATTTACCTAACTTATGGTTTAAAGTTTTGGCATAAAAACCATCAGACCTATTATACATAAATTAAAATGCAATTTAATGAAACTTTATATAAGTTTTAAAAGAGGCAAAATGTTTAATTACCTGTTAAATGAAACTGCCAGGTTCTTTTCCATGCAAAACAAGCTCTGTTTTATTTCAAATTTTACCACACTGTTTAGAGATATTTTAGAGACGTGCAAGAGAAAGACAAAGAAGGAGGAGAACTAAAATTCTTGACTAACCCAAATATAGTTGTCATGTACACACTGTATCCTTCGCATAGTGATTGACATTTATTTGTATTTAGTACTTTATACACTGGAGAGTAATCACTAGAGAATTTTTAAAAATAAAGTAAAAGCACCATCTGTTACCTTTGCTGTCATCAACATTTCTAATTTATGTTCTAGGGCTGTTTAATTTCTGGCCTCCAGATGTTACTAATTAGGAAGTTGGTGGCAGAACGGATGACTCCTGATAGGAAAATGGTGACTATACAATGATATACTGGTGAAGTCTACAGTCTCTAAAGTCAGACATCTTGAGTTCAAACATCCAGACATTGTTTCCACCCAGCCTGTAATCCTAATCAAAATGCTTGACTTTATGAACCTGTTTCCTTGCCTATATTATACATCTAGTGATAACATTTTCTTCTTCTTAGGGTTGTTATGTGGGTTCAATGAGATTATATATAAAAAACATTATACATAAAAATGTGTGTCCATTGAAATCGTCCATTATTGTATTGATTATTCAAGTTAATTTAGCTTTTCTGACAAATATTTCTACCCATGGAAAAAGAACACACCCATTTCAAAATAAATTAGTGTACCAGAAAAGGATGCTTACAGCCAACATCCAGAGTTATCTTGCCAGTTGCTCTACCAGCATCATTGATGGCTACACATGTATAATCACCAGCATCCAGCTCTTGAGTTTCTTGAATCTTCAGAACCCCTGAGAGAGGGTTAATTATGAGGAATGTTGAGGGCCTCAGCTCAAGATCTCCTAATTCAGGAAAAAGTGGACAACATTAAATACTAAGTTGTTTACATAATTTACTCAGCTATTGGTTTCAAAACTTCAAAATAAAACTGATTGCAAAGACTTTAAATACAAGTGTAT
Source organism: Thryonomys swinderianus (assembly GCA_004025085.1). Taxonomy (NCBI): domain Eukaryota; kingdom Metazoa; phylum Chordata; class Mammalia; order Rodentia; family Thryonomyidae; genus Thryonomys; species Thryonomys swinderianus. The sequence goes on along the minus strand of PVIC010024328.1, from coordinate 14,162 downwards.
TTGCTAGTATAGACACTTTCTATAGTCTTAAATTTGGCCCAAGATGAACTGTTTAGAAACATTTCCTACTTATATCTAGATGTGTACCTAATAAGGATGAGCCCTTCGGAGTTATGTTGGGGGACCAGGAAAGGCAGGCAGCTATGATGGTGGCTTGTGTTAGGTAAGAAGCAGACAAGAAGGTGAGGATTGAAAAGATATTTCTGTTGTCTTTGTAGCAGGTTATATTTTGGTTACCCAGGAAATTCTTACAAGACTACAGGTTTTCATAATTTATCTAATGATCAGGTTTTTGGTGTGTTGAATACTACCAATTAAATTTTGTCTTCTGAGAGGTATAAGCTTGCAGAAAAAAATTCTAAGGATGTCTGGGGAGGAAGGACCACACAGGAAGGTGGAAAGACTTGGAAAAACTTGTTGAGAAATAAGAAAGAATGGATGAGAAACTTCTGAGGGCTTTTGCTACATAAATCTCCAAGAATACCTCAACTAAAATCTACATTATTCATTAGAACTTCTAAAATTTCAGTTTTGGGGTATTAGGACAAAGCAAGTAGGGAATGAAGGGTGAGAAGGCAGAATGGCATGTTCAGTTCAACAGAGAAGTGAGGGAATGATGAGTCAAGGAAGGCTAGTGTGGCAGGGTTACTTGCACATGCTATGTGTTCCTGTAGCATTTCCCACACAACCTCTTCTATTTGAAGACACACAGCACTTCAAAAAAGCTGCAATTTAGGATATCCTCATCCTTATCGTTCCCTTCTTCCAGGGGATCACCTGCCCACAGAATGGAATTAAGACGACCAGGATTAAGAAAAGCACACACAGCCAGGCGTGGTGGCTCACGCCTATAATCCCAGCACTTGGGAGGCAGAGACAGGAGGATTGCTGAGTTCGAAGCTGGCCTAGGCTACATGGTGAGCTCAGAGCCAGCCTGAACTACAAAGCGAGACCCTGTCTCAAAAAAAAAAAAAAAGCACTGCTGATATCTAACAATAGTTCAGTCTTCTTTTTCGTTTTGTTAAGGATGATATAAAATGTGTGACAATCCTAAGAACTTCCAGGAAGTTAGAAGCCCACAGCATTCTCAGGAGTAAAGCATTCAAGGGTCCTCATTCAAGGGTTCACATATATGTGTCCATGTTCACAGCAGCTCAGTTTGTGATAGCCCAATCTTGAAAGCAACCCAGATGCCCATCAACTGGAGAATAAAGACGATGTTTTGTTTTGTTTTTTTTTTTTAACAAAATGCAGTATTACTCTACCATAAAGAATGACAAGTTTGAGTCATTTATGTGCAAATGGACACACCTTGAGGACACACTAATAAGTGAAATAAATAGGTCACAGATATGTAAATACCATATCTTTTCGCTGGTATGAGAATCTGTAGATGTAAATGAGTTCTAGAATGTATAATAGATTTTGCGAAACAGGAAATATGGTAGGGGAAAGTAATGAGGAACAAGAATATGATTTGAAAAGAAAAAGAAAGCACATGTATACAAGGAGTGGAGGTTGAAGGTTGGGTAGGGATATGGGTAAAAATGAGAATTAACTCATGTCATATACTGGTACAAATTCCCTGAAGTGGGGTGCGATTGTGAGCTCTACATAAAATGTACCAATAAAGAATTCAATTAAAAAAAGAAAAGGTCCTTTCTCCAAAGTGTCACATGGCAAACATGTGCCATAAATCATAAGGCCTGACAAGTAACTCTCTTGCCTGCAGTAGACAAGAACATCTAAGACACTGTAAACAGCACCAACTAACAACTGAGGGCAATGAACAACTCTTTTTGTTTCTATAATTTTCTAAGAAGCGGTCAAAAGAGCTTCCAATTTAAACTTAAATACAAAAAAATATTGCATTAGCAGCCCACTATCAGTGCCAAAACAAAAAAATCTCCAGCAGTCCAAAATAAAAACACTCCCAATCATCTTTTAAAGCTTGCTACTATGTACCACTTGAGAATGAAAAAAGCAACTAAAACTGTTGTCTGTGTACATCTGGGAAATTTTCATAAATAAAAGCAGATGATATTGACACAAACTTTCTTTCCACTAAGGGAGGAGGCAATGTGACCTTGTTGTTCATTAAATATTAAAATGTTTGGACTAAAATGCATCTATATTTTTGAAATCTGCTTCTCTTTTACATTCCTGAAGATGAAACATACTGTTGGAGAATGAAATAAAGACTTTTTGCTAGATCCTTTTTTCAAAACAAAACATGATACATAGTAAAAATATATAAATTTCCTAGCAATTTATTAGAGGGTTTAACACTCATGACCACTGAGAAAATTCCTTCAGCTCTAATTTAAACTCAATCCTGGCCTTTGTAAATTTGAAGGTTAAAATGGAGATCATTACCCTTTGTGTAAAAGCTGGTCAAAGAGTTGATAAGTATTTATCAAAATTGTTTATCTGAAGACCCCTTAAGTGCATTTTTAAAAATTACTGGGGACCTCAAAGAATTTCTCTGTGAACCTTGTTTTAAGTATTTTAAAGATCAAACTGAAGGGCCGGAGATTTAGCTCTGTGGTTCCAGCGCCTGCCTCGCAAGTGCAAGGCCTGGAGTTCAATCCCCGGTAACCACGTACAATGCTCGGTATGGTGACTCACGTCCAACCAGCAATCAATATCACATACAGTGCCGGGCATGGTGGCTCATGCCTGTAATCTCAGCATTTGGGAGGCAGAGGCAGGAGGATTGCTGAGTTCCAGGCTTGCCTGGGCTACATAGTGAGCTCAGGGCCAGCCTGAACTACAACGCGAGACCCTGTCTCAAAAAAAAAAAAAAAAAAAAGATCAAACTGAAATATTTAAAAATCCATGCATTAACTTATAGTAAACTGGTGATATTTTAATGTAATAAACATATTTTATGAAAAAAATAATATTTTTCCAAAAGAGAAATACAATAAGAGTGGCATTGTTCACATTTTTGCAAATTTATTTAATGTCTAATGTCTTGTTTAATAAAAGACAGCTGACAGCACATATTTGCTTCCATATTCTTCTGACTGAGTATCACACATCGTACAGACTGCACTGTGGACACAATGAGAGTGAAGACAACAGACTACACCTTAATGTTCTTAAGAAAGTAGTTTTGATCACATGCATCTCTCATGAGGAAAAAACCCAGAGATTTCAAACCATATTTTAAGAACTACTAACCTAAATAAAGAAATCTAATTTATTTAATATTTTACCACAGGAGAAAGGAACCCTTCCCCACTGTTGGTGGGATTGTAGACTTGTGCAACCATTGTGGAGATTCCTCAGAAAACCAGGACTAGAGGTCCCATTTGACCCTGTTAGCCCCCTGCTAGGAATATACCCAAAGGAATTTTAAAAATCACATTGGAAAAACAGGTGTACATCCTTGTTCATAGAAGCTCAGTTTGTGATAGCCCAATCTTGGAAACAAGCTAAATGCCCATCAACTGGAGACTGGATAAAGAAGATGTGGATTTTAATAAAATGGAGTATTACTCTGCCATAAAGAATGACAAGATTGATTCATTTATGTGCAAATGGATACACCTGGAGGACACACTAATAGGTGAAATTAATAGATTACAGATATGCAACTACCAGATCTTTTCTTTGATATGAGCACCTGTAAATGTAAATGAGTTTTAGAATGTATGATAGTTTATGTAAAACAGGCAATTTCCAAAGGGAATTTCGTGTGGGAATGTAACGAGGGGAAAGAATAAATATGATTTCAAAAGAAAATAAAACAGCATGTATATAGGGGGTGGGTGGGTAGGGATGTGGGTCAAATGAGAATTAACTCGTGTCATATACTGATACAAATTCCCCAATGTTATGTGTGATTGTGAGCTATATATAAAATGTACCAATAAAGAATTCAATTAAAAAATATTTTACCACAAATGCCCTTTGGATTATCTTTTAATGATATCCCTAATTCTCCTTAAATCCATTTTACTCATTTCTAAAGATGAAAGAAATTTTAAATGTCTTAAAAATTTGAAAGCACTTGTACTTATGGAATTTTTTTGTAATAGTTGGAATAGAATATTGCTTTTATTTCTTCTGAACACTATTTAGTCAGAGTTATCTGAAGGAAAATCTAAGAAAGGGTTATTTTTAAGGTTAAAACAGAAATTCTTCACCGCATGTACTCTATGCAATAGGATTTTCTTAACCCTCCTCATGTCCTGTTCCCAGTCAGGTCTACCTGTACCCAGTCAGGTCCTAGTCAGGATAAAGAGGTCTACCTGTCCTCCACCACTTCTTTTTGGAGTGACTTTGATCTTAGAAGTTCATCATATATATATTTTTTTCTTGATTTGAGATTCTCCTTATACAACACACTGTCTGTCTATCAATAGAAGGGTAAGTTGGCCTGACCTTGGGATTCAGACCAGCTGACAAATATTGGGAACCTGCCTTCTAATATGGCTAGTCAGTATTTAATGCTCATATTCAATCTCTGTTGGTTCATAATATGGGTAGGAATATGTTATGTTTTTTCACAGGAGCCACTGGACTGTAGTCTATGAATCTAGGACTGAGAAAAGAAATTAATAGCAGTGAATACTACATTCTTGTATGTGGTGGCCGCATGGTTCCCCATCTCCTCCCTTAGTTTCCAAGTTATTTGTGGGACCAAGACTTGCATGAAGACTTTTTCAAGAGACTTTTTTCAGTCTAAGAGAAAGACTTTATATCTTTTATAGAGATGAGAAATCAGCACATTTTCATTATTCTTTCAATGGTATTCATACTAAAAAATATGAATTTAAAAAATACTCCATAGCATATTTTCTAAATCTACTTAATTGTAATATGGATTTCAAATTGAGATTTATTTTATTGGTAATTAAAATATTTATGCACTTTAAATAAGCAAAATTAGTTCATATTAATAAACAAAAATCTGACCTAGGAGCAAATACAGAAGGGCTTTCTTGTCAACAAAAATATGGAAACTAAAAAATATATTAACACAAAAGAATCATGCAAAAGACACTATTTAGTTTCTCTCCCTGTTTTTGATTTGTAATACTTAAAATATTTGTTTTTCACATTAAAAAATCTTTCACCTCATGTTCCCCAAGATTTGAACCCGAGGTGAATTCACAATTTTGTGATTATGACATCAAACTGTTGCTATAGAAACATCTATGGTTTAGCAAACAGAATCATAACAATAATTCTTTGTACTATTTAGAATTTTGCATCTGAAGATTAAAAAGAATTTTGCAAACAGCATCTCAATAATCCTAGCAACATCCTTGTTAGGGTATTTGGGAGATTTTTTCTGCTTCTTTTTTTTTTGTAAATTGGAAGAACTGAGACAGAAACAGAGGTTTTTACACAGACAACTACTCTCAACATCTGAAACTAGATTAGGATCCAACTCATTTTTCACTAAGGCCAAGTGGAATATTAGTGTTATTTTAGTATTAAATATCTAGATATCTTGTGGGTATACGTAGATGCTTCTACATACTATATATTACTTCTATACTTGATAGAAGCTAGTTAACACATAATTTATCTTTGAATGTTCTTTTCATTGTGTGTCTTTAGTTGAACATTTTATAGAAAGTACCCTCAAGAATCTACAAAACTTTAATAATGGGAGCTTCACCTCTAAGAAAAGTGAACCAAAATCAGTGAAACTATTTTAAACACTAACCAAGTATTCTTGGACAATTTTCTACAGGAAACAATCCTAAACTAACAAAGAGAATGTTCAGCTGGATTAGCAAAGACAGACTTTTCCTGCTTTGATTTTCACATCCTGTAATCCATACCAGATGTCAAATCCCAAAATTGAGAGTTCAGAATTTTGAACTATTGTCTCCAGTGAGATCATAAACACATTTTATGGGGCTACTAAGTCACACACCAAAACAAATTTTTAACAAAATTATTTTTTTAAAAACAGAAAACAAAGCTAAGCAAGCCAGACATGAACATACTTAAGAAATATACCTTTGAACCATTTAACGTGAGGTGGAGGAACACCAGAGGTTTTGCATTCCATAACTGTTGTGTCCCCAAGGGCGATCAACAGTTCACTCTGAACTACAATCAGCTTGGGGGCTTCTGAAAAAGCAAGCAGCCAAGTAGTCAGCATCTAGTACTTGTAGCACATGGACTTTGATTACTTTTTCGAAATGAATCAATACAAACTTTGCAGTATTTATATGTGTATGGCTATTTCAGTGTTTGTAAAAGAAAGAAGATTTTAAAGCATTTAAGAACAAAAAATGCATTTGTATATAAATGTGTATGATTCAAAAAATCACGCTAAGGCCAAAAAACAGATGTTAGCCTAAAATTATATAACTAAAACAAAGTAATTATTATAAAACAAAAGATAACAATGTAGGAAATTAATTGAACGGTATCTATGAAAAAGATATAATGAAAGAAACATCTAGGAAAGGAACAGAGGAACAGAGGGAAATAATTATAAATAGATTGAAAAGAGGGCTATGTGATTGTAAGGATATTAATGTCTAACTATAAAGATCTCTTTTAGCAGGGCAAGACTAATACTTGCATCTAACTCTATCTTTTTTTATCTGTGATGTTAAATAGAGAAATTTTTGATACAATATACATTTATTGCCTTAGGTTTCAAATAGAATATATTCTATTCACTTCTTTAAAGCATTACTTCATTCACATAATTTTTTAAATCTTAACATTAGAGACTTCCTACCTTCTACCTAAGTAGTTTTAAATAAAGTTTAGAGTTAATTTTCAAAGATCATTTTATTCCTCTACTAGAAAGTCTGCAGTGATTCATACTAATTTTATATTTCCATAATGTGGGCTTCAAAAGTCACAAACCAGTGCACAGCTTTCTTTTTAGCTTTACCCTTCAATATACTTCACTTATCACAAGATAGAGATCAATTTGCTGTTTTATCTTCCTGATTTGTCTTTGTTTCCTGTTCCTAAAATGCCCTTTGTCACAACATTTCAGATCTCTCTCATTGTTCCTAAGGCAGCATAAATTCTCTTTTGAGAAACCTTCATAAATTCCACAGTTAAATCTAATTTCCTGCCACCAGCATCCTACCTATATTCATCTGGCTGCCTTGTTATTTTTCCACTCTCATTACAGACCACTGTGACAAGCATTTTAAAAATTTGCATCTCTATAATCTCTAAGTACAGTGTTTTGTATATTTAGTATATTACTGTGTTTATAAATGTATACTTAAAATATTAAATAAATGTATTGCTATTTTGGCTTTTATGTAAATAAAGCCATTTTTTCAGCAATATAGAATTCTGTTTCCAATTATTCTACATTCCAAACTTATGTGTTTATCCCTCTCCACTTAAGTTCAATGAACACTTTAAATCCATTTGTCTCTAAGTCTGAGCCCATTCTGCCTTAGAAACTTCCTCATTTCTATCAACGAAATCACTTTTTTCCAGGTTCTCAGCTTCAATACCTATGACAGTCTTGTTCCCTTTTTCACCTATACATGCCAATGACAAGGCTTTACCTTCATTGTGGGCCTTTTATATTCCTTCCTGTGGGTACTAGAGTTTTACTGTCTCATTATTCATGTGATCAAGTGCAAGGGAGAGAAAGGGAGGGTTGTTCACTGTTAATCAATTATGGTTTGCAATCTCATGTTGAGCACATGATGCTTTTATCCTATGTTTAACTGAGCAAAACCAGATGAAGTAGAAACAGTCTATCAAATAATCATAAAGTTTATCTTCAATCCATGTTTAAATCTGGTAAGGTGAAATTATAGAAAAATAAAAACAATATGATATAGAGTTTTGAACAGAAGTATAAGAGTTGAGGCAAGGTAGAAAGAATATAGAATTCATTTAACTTGAAAGTGAAATATAATTAACAACAGATGAAGCACAGAATTCTGTGGACAATCTGGACTCTTTCATAATTTGGAAGCTTCCTTACTTTCTGTTAACTAATGAAGCTATTTACTCTTCCAAATTTTAATTTAAATCATTATAATATTGGCTCTAGTTGATATGTGAAATGAATAATAAATTGTTAGCTATAATTTGTCTCTAGTATTAATTTTTAGAAAGTTACTTTTTTATATTTCTTGGAATTGCCTTGTAAACTGTACTTGCCAATGTATCTGAGAATAGAGGTCTGTTTATCTGTTCCGGCTGAATTACTTGCCAAGCAACCATAGGTCCCCGCATCTTTGGGAACTGCATTTCTAATAAATAAGGTACCTTCTGAGGTCATCCTATACCTGTGGATTAAAAATAAAAAGAAAATGAAATTTAAAATACAATAAAAGGGTATCAAAATACTATAGCACCTTCCTTTCAAATATTTGCAAACATATTTTTGTCACTGATTGCAAAAATGATTAACATCACTTCACAAGCAGAGATGTAATAATAATAAAGGATAGAAAGTCACGTAACCACTAGTGGCCACACAGCAGGAATTATCATAGACACTCTGGATTTACTTACATTTTCAAACTTCCTGTGACCTTCCTGAGTTAGCTATTAGTATCTCTATTTTACAAATAAGCACAGAGATTACATTAATGTGCCCAAAGTCAGAGTTACTACATGGAAATACTATACTTTGCCTCTAGGAACCCTTACTCCTGGATCAGCAATGCTAAGGGAATTCTCAGAGTAAAACTTTGAAGAGATCCCTAGTACAATCTCGTCCTCTCCTGCCACACAGTAGTCTGGGATGAGCTCAAGGACAGAATCAGGCCAACTGCTGAATCATACCTAAGCCTTCTTTGTTATGCCAAACCCAGGGTAATAGAAGCCTGATGCTTGGAAAACCTGTTCATATTCCAATGTTCATTACTCTCTCTGGGCACGAAAGGATTCAATGTGTTTAAGAAACATCCAGTAGAACAAACTACTTCTCAATACAGTAGTGGAAGCAGTTGCTCTGTATGTAGTTGTTCCACCCGATGTAATTAGGGCTGCTCTTTGTCCTTTTGTCCCCTTCCCACTTCCTCTCCTCTTCCTCCCTATTAAATCTCAGACAATGCTGTTCAAGATTAGTATGATATTTCCTCCCACAAACAGAGAGCTTATTGTCCCAATTTAATTCCTCATGATAAACCAAGTATTACAGTGTTATTTCTTAACTCAAAATACTGGAAAGCACATGATCCTAGCTACTGCATTGATGACATCATTTTATTCCTTTTTAACACTGTAGTCTTTTTAGAAAATGTAAAACTGTGGATTTTCATCAGGCATCTTTTAATGTCAGGGATTTGGTCATATTCAGTTGATCCACAAATTTCATCAACTGCTCTTATTCAGTTAAAAACAAAGAAGATGATACAAACCCAGTACCTGTGTGAACCCATGATAAGCATATCATTAGCAGTCCAGATGATCTTTGGTTTGGGATAACCTGTTGCAGAACACATGATGGAGACCTCAGACCCTCCTGTGAAAGACTGATTCTTGGGCATCACAGAGACTTTGGGTGATTCTGTAAATAAAACAAAGCACAAGTAGGGAAATGCCCATTTATCTTTTTTTAAATTGAATTCTTTATTAGTACATTTTATATACAGCTCACAATCACACTCAACATTGGGGAATTCATACCAGTATATGACAAAGTTAATTCTCATTTTTACCCATATTCCCTACCCACCCCACAACCCCATATATACAGGTGCTTTCTTTTTCTTTTCAGACCTTATTTATTCTTTCCCCTCATTACTTTCCCCTACCACATTTCCCATTGAATATTTCCTATTTCACAAAATCTATCATACATTGTAAAACTCACTTACATGTACAGGTTCTCATACTAGAGAAAAGATACAGTATTTACATATCTGTGATCTATTTATTTTGACATTGGGAGATTTTTCTATCAGCAGATCTATAGGCTTCCTACTACCATACTGTTAAGAGCCTCTCTGTAGAAAGTCTTCATTATGGGTCTGGCACAATTAGAAAGGGAGAGGTCAGTGGAAACCAGTAATAATGAAAACCAAGGAAGTAAACTTTCTTTGAAAGTAAAAATTTGAATGTGCTCTTGATCCTTTGTTCTGTATCTCCACTGATTACCATTCAGTCGGGCTTGCTGCTATTTTATTATCAACACCTGACCTCTAGTTTCTGTCTGCTAATTTGAAACTTCCATATGAGCAGTTTCCAGCCAAAGTCTGCTTATGTACTTTGATCCTTTTAACAATGCAAGTTCAGAGCCACAGCTCTGACCATCCACCTGGTTTATTTGATAGAATCTCTATTTCCATTAAATGATAACTCTGTTTAGGTCCAAGACCATCTCTTCTCTACTGTCCCATATTCCATTATCTTCTAAGCATTTAATATCCTATGGATATCCTGTAGCACCTTAGATAAAAAAGACATTTAAAAACTATTAATGGAAGGCAAGTCATTTCTACATAGTAACTTGGCTCTGCATGGTCTACCAATGCCTCACAAGGCCTTTCTGCCTGGATAACCTGACTTCTGCCTGTGCAGCCATGGGACACAATTCAGTGAAAAATGTCAAGGTTTATATTCAAGCTATCTATTACATTCCAGTTCTATGACAAAAAAAAATGAAAGCTTTAAAAGGGCAACATTGAAGTATTTGCCAAAAATGAAACTGAAACATAATCAAAAATGAAAATGAAACATTGTCAAAAATGAAACTACAATTCTCGGCAAAATATGGAGTGCTGATATATTGTCATTGAATTGCCTATTTGACATCTAGATCAATAGACAATTAATTTTCAAGTAAGAAACTAATAAAAATATTAAATAATTCTCTTAATGTAGACATTCTTTACTTGATAAAATAAATGAAAATAAGTTCATTTCCACAATGCTTGAGGCAGATTCCAAGAGTATTGAGAGAAATAAATTCATCCAATACCATGTTTTTTGTATGAAAATTATATGCCAGACCCCATGCTAACTTGAAGGGGTTCACTTTAAATATGAATGGAATTGAGGAATTCTGTTGGCCACTTAGATCTCGATATATTGATAATATATCTTTTCTGTAAGTTTGTCTGCAAATTCTGGCTTAACTTCACTAAGAAAAATTAGCCTGAGGATTCTGCATATGTTTGAAAGAGAAGTAGAACTGCTAGGTTGCAGCAGCTATACAACCAAAGGAAAACTGACTAGTGCCTAATTGCTAGCAGTTTATATTCCTTCCCTCTCTCTCTCTCTCTCTCTCTCTCTCTCTCTCTCTCTCTCTCTCTCTCTCTCTCTCTCTCTCTCTCTCTCTCGCTCTCTCCTCTCTCTCCCTCTCTCTCTTCCTGTTTACACTGGATTTTGCAAATTATGATCTGGTCTTTGAAGTTAATGTCTGAAGAGTTTTTCTGGCCTGCAGACTTGGTTGATAGCCTTATGATTCCACAGATTCTTCATGGTGTACACAGGGCTAGAGAAACGCATGAGGTCAAGGGCAGATGCTTGATGGCCAGTAAGTTCACACTGTGATTCCATCTGGAGTCCATCAATTCTGAAATGCTGAAGGATTGCACATGCTGGAGGAGCAATGCAGACCATCTCAGGGGATAAGAGGGAGAAGAATGCATGGCTCTTTCTCTTTGGAATGTATTGAATACCTACATTTATTTAGTCCCACTTTCCTAAAATAAAATGTTTCTCATGTCTAGTGCATGTTGACATGAGATTGCTTCAAAGATTCCAGCTCTCAGGATTTTTATCTAAACTTGATGCCTTCCAATGTCTGCCAGAATTGGCCTGGCACGTCTCCCAGCGAGAATCCCACTGGTAGGCTCTGCAGTTCAGATATCAAAGTAAAAATAAATGTCAGTTACCCAAACCAGGATAGAGAGAGCTAGGAGGTTATGGAGCAAATAAAGGCTGGCTATACGGTGCTGCCTGGGGTCATGAAGTAAGTCTGTGTGCAATACACAGATGGGATGACTTCTTCCCATAGGAGCTGAGAAATCTACTACTGCCCTGAGAGTGTTCTCCTGTTGATAATAAGAAATACAGAAAGGATAGAAACAAACATAGAGAAGCAAAACTGGATTCTCATTGCACAACAGTGAATAAATTACACTAATAAAGATGTACTAGATCTTAATTATTTTGACAATTCTTTTTATACCACTGAGGACTGAGCCCAGGGCCTTCTAACTTAGCAAAATTCCAAGCCTTTTTTTTTTTTTTCCTTTTTCACACAGGGTCTCACTAAATTGCCCAGGCTGAACTGGATCTTGTGATCTCCATTGTGCTAGGATTATAGGTATGCACATCATGCTCAGGTATTGACAGTTATTTATATTTTTTTCATGGTTTTTGTTTTGTTTTAGTTTTTGTGGTACCTGGGATCAAACTCAACCTTGTGCTTCCAAGGCAGGCACAGTTAATTTTTTTAAATCACAGAAAAACTCATTTTAATACAGATGCCTTATGTAACAAGAGTAAGAAATTAAATAATCATAGTTTAACTCCATCAGTGAGGTAACATCAGTTGCCCACATTGAACAAAGCTGCTTCTCTTCCTCTGATTTATAATGTTGAACCTATTTTTAAATGCAAAAGAAAGTATAACAATGGATTTAGAAGTCCAAAGTACACTTTTAGGCTTTGGGGATAAGTAAGCTATATTTCTTTATCATTTTCAATTTCATTTCACAACCACCACCATCAATCATCAGCTCCATCATTCTCAATAACAACTTGCTTATTACTAGCCAAACCAATGGGAACTCAGCACTGTAGTGTAATAACATATTTATTCTTAATTATAACAAACGCCAAAAATACAAGTTTTTCTCATCAATGATTTAAAATAATTAAACATAGATTATATAGTATTAGGAAACAAAAAGGATTTTTAAAGCCCTAGGTGTCTAATATATTAGCAATAGGATTGACAAACTCAATTGTAAGCAGCGATGAAAACAGCAATCACTCTTCCTACAAAGATGAGGGAAGAGAAATATCACCTAAATCTCCTGAAAATCACCAAGGTTATCTTCACACTAAGAGATACACTTCCTGTCAGCCAGGGCTGATCCATTAATCTGAAGCATCTGACAGGGAACTGATAAGGAGATCCAATGACTTTTCTTTAAAGTGATTTTACTGTCACCAAGAAATTATTCAGGCAATACTAATGCTTTTCACCTAAGCAAAAATAAATGTAACAGCTAATATGCCAGGTAATATTAGCTAATAAATATAAATAAAAAGAAATTCAACAGTTCGTATTAGCTAATATGCTAATATTCTTTCTAGTAGGTCACTGAAAGAGGAAGAAGGGCTGAATTTCTTGACAGTGTTATTACATGCCAGGTGGCTAACTCTAGACCCATCACAATAATTCTTTGAAGTAAGCATTATGACACTTAACAGATTAAAAAGAAAGCTGGGCTCAAAATGTTTAATCAATTTGCCCAATGTCACTCAGAAATGGAGCTGGGAATCAAAATCCAGCATTGTTAGCTTCCAATGTCTATTTTACTTTAATACAGATAACAGTACCTACTTCACAACATTGCTCTGAGTTGGCTCCCTTAATATGCATAAAATTATGAAAATAATTCCTAGCACACACTAGGTACCATGTAACTTTTGCTTTTATTATTAATATTCCATTATTTGATTAAAATAGCAAAGAATGATAAAATAAATAATACAGTATTTAAATATACCTGTGGATATATACTACATTGACATTTTAAAATGAAACTATCCACACATTTATAAAACATTTAGGTTACATGCAAATTAATAATTAATATTTAGAATATCTAATAATTCTGATGTTTAAAATGTTACTAGATACTTAAAATTTATTAGACATTTAAATAAAAATAGATCAAATTCATTTTCCCCACATTTTAGTGATTCAAAAAATGATGCTAATACTATACCTATTTCACCTGGCACCTTTTTTTTTAATTGAATTCTTTATTGGTACAATTTATATACATCTCAAAATCACATATATCATTGGGAAATTTGTACCAGTATATGCCACAAGTTAATTCTCATTTTTACCCATATCCCTACCCACCCACACCTCCTCACCCCCTTTATACATGCTCTTTTATTTTCTTTCTGTATCATATTTATTCCTTCCCCTCATCACATTCCCACACCAAGTTTCCTATAGAAATATTCCACTCTATAAAAGCTGTCCTACTTTC
>PVIC010024327.1:0-26128 GCA_004025085.1 Thryonomys swinderianus | reverse complement strand
TGGGCACCATAGTGAGCTCAGGGCCAGCCTGAACTACAAAGCGAGACCCTGTCTCCAAAAAGCAAAAAAAAAAAAAAAAAAAAGAATTTGCCCGAAGATGAACTTTTGATTTTGTAGTTTGTTTTCCCACTTCCCGTTTCCAAGGCCATGATCTTTCGAAGATCAGAAAATAATCCTCACACATTATTAGGGCCATAAGAAAACTGTTTTTAATGAGTTAAATTAATCAGAGTCATGTGCCTGAAAATATCTTCAGGAGGCTATATATAATTTGATAGAGGAAAAGAAGTTGGATTCTGCTTAGTGAAGACTGCTATTAGCAAAGCCAGGCAACATGTGTCTGAATTCCTAAAGCATTGTGTTTGGGGTATTTTCCACTCTGCAGAGGGTGAAGAAGCCCGAATAACAGTTCTGTGTAGATCTTCTTTCAGCCTGATGCTTCCAGGGAGAATCAAAGAGAGGGCAATCACTCTGAAGGCCAGAAGAGAGTTGTGCTTGCTTCTGGGCTTCAGGGTGGCTAGAGAGCATTCCATGGCCTCCTCCAGAGGACATATTCTGCCCACTCCATTCAGGAGCCACCTGCGCCTCACTCCACTGAGCCTGACCTCACCCTTTGAGACTAAGGACAAAGTCCAAATATAACCTTCGCTAGCAAGTGAGAAGATCTTTGTTCCAGCAACATTCACACATTTTTTGACAAAGCCTGTAATTGGCACAGAGAGTTTTAATATCTTCATACTTTTAAACAATGGTTATTTTTGTAAAATAAAAAATATCTAAGGGAAATTGAAACCTCTGTAATCCACATTCCTCCCTGGCTCTGTCATACCTCCCACTCAGATACACTGCTCCGAGCCTCTCCTCATCACGGCTTTTGAAGATGTTTTAAGGTACTTGCCTCTTTAAGGAATTCGAAGTAAGTGAAGGTGACACAACTCTTAGAAATGCTTACTTTATTTTCTTCTCTGACAAACGCCTCTGCAGCACATGCAGATCTGCCATGGCAAATTCCTTCCTGGCTTGAAGGTGTCCCTGGCTGACATGCAGTGGGGAGAAGATGTCATGATCATTGCCATCGTCTGCCAGAGCAGGCATGGAGCAAGGGAAATGCTGACGGACCTGATCAAAGACAGAGATGACCTCAGCCAGATGCAGGCCATTGTCAGGACCGAAAGCTTTGCCCCAGTGAATCATGCTGACTTCAGAGAGAATCCACCCGGCGTGGAGTCCCTAGGAGCTTGCCTTTGTGGCAGCAGAAGTAAAATGAGAAGGGGAGCTCACAATTACATTCTGAGCAACAGCTTCCAAAGTAACTGTGGGAATTTAACTTCCATCTAGCAAAGGTGTTGAGAGGAACATTCTTCTCTACTGAGCCATCATTTTAATAGACATAAGCACAATTAAGAATGTTTGTTTCCTTAACATGTACATATTGGTGGCAGTCAGTGTGGAGGATCAGTATTGAATTAAACAAGGTCAAGAACCCTTGGCATTCAGAATGAATCAGTGGTTTCGGTCTCCCTTTGGCAGCAGAGATGAGTTTAGAGTTTGAAATATACATGTGTTAGCCAGGTTTTTGTCACTGTAACAATACTGAAGAAAATCAGTTCAGAAGGAACAAAGATTGATTCTAGATCATGGCTCGAGAGGTTTCAGCCCATGGTCAGCTGATTCTGTTACTTTTGGTTCTGTGGTGCGGAGGACACATCATGGCGGGCTGGCTAAGGAAAGCGGCTCACCCCATGGTGGCTGGGAGTGAGAGGGAGAGGGAAAGAGCGGAAGAGGAAGAGTGGGTGGAAGACATAGTCCCCAAGGCCCACTCCCTGTAATTGAGCTCCACCTTTAAAGAGCCCATTCAGCCATGAGCTCACAAATGGATTAACTAAGCTCCTACCAGTAGCAACTCTGGTTTCTCAGCTCATATCAACAGCTTCCTCAGAGTCTGACCTACTGACCTGCTGGGTCATTTTTCTCTGACGGAGCTTGTTTGGAATATATATTTCTAGGGCTCAACCCAGTCCTGTAGAATAAAAACTTCTGTCCATGTAACAGGCATCACAAAGTATTTTTGATCAGAAACTCCCCCTTTGCACATCTTCAGTGACAAGGCTTTTTCCTGTTTCTGCAGGAGGGATGCATGAGCAAGCACATTGATCTGAGGTAGAGAAAGCACTGGACTTGTGGTTTCAAACCCATCTTTTACCATTGGGTCCCCAGTTGCAATGTTGTATTTGAGTTTTAATTTTTTTATTCCCTGGCACATTAAAGGATGGCATGTGGCATGCCAAGTCCAAAGTCTGGGGTTGCTTCTTTCAACTTCTCTAGTTAGCAATAAGTTACTCATAAATCATGTGAAAATGTAAGCTATGCACAGGAAGAAGAAATTGCCATATTAGTAAATAGCAGATAAAGTATTATTGTTCATTATGCACATAATATTATATATGTAGAATTCCTACAGATCAGTAGGCAAAATACAAACAGAAAAAAATGAGCAAAAGAGGTGAACAGACAAGTCACAGAGAAGAAACCTAAACCAGACAAAAACTTCAGTTGTTTATAAGAAAATACAAATTAAAATAGTGATAAAGTACCTTTTGTTGTAGTTGATCATATTGCTAAAAATTAGCAATGGTAAAAATTAGAAAAATTAGCTAAAAATTTGACAATCTCAAGATTTCTCAGGATTTGGTGGGTTGAATATTGAGTATATTGATACTCATTCCTGGGAATATAATTTGATCCATTCACTTTCAATATATACTGGTATCACCCACTAAAATTCAAAATTTAATATCTATGTTTCAGTAATTGTAATATAGACATTTCTACTTTACTGAGTTCTGATTCTGCAACTAGATCATTAATTGGTTGCTAATTGAGGAATTATGTACATCATATATATTACAATGCTCAGAACAAAGAAATAGTCAAAACTCCAACTTGATGGCTTTGCTTTTATTTGCAAAGCTCTTACATTTCATACTCTAATGTGTAACATAACATAAAGCTACAGTACTGTACTGTACGATCAACAAAAACTACAGTGCTATACTCTCGAAGGCACTGTAGGGCTGTCCCACTGCGCACATTCCTGTATCCAAAGTCCAAACAGGCGAGTTAAATGAGTTAAATTAAAAAGACTAGTGATTAAATGAGAAATATTTATATTCACATATATCCAATAGAAACCCTCATGTATACACACTGAGTCATGTGAAGTACATATACTGCAGCATTGCTTATAAGAGTAAAAAATTGCAATTTTTAAAATTTATTGAGTATATTGATACTTTTTAGGATTAATGATCACATTCATCATTGAGAATTTGCACCTGTACATGATATATCTCGATTCTTATTTTTTCCAGGGGTGTAGCTCAGAGATACCATGCCTACCTCACAAACACAAGGTCCTGAGTTTGATCCCCAGTACTGCCAAAAAAAAAGTTATGGGAATGGGGGAAAATTATAATCTAAAGGTTTGTTTACAGAGAGATTGATAAATGAAATGTGCAATTAGAAGTAATAACCTAAATCAACAGGTTAGAACTCACAAACATATTAAACAAAAACACAAGAACAAATAATCAAATTACTTATATTAATATGAGTAAAAATAGTACTGTTTTGTTTTATGTATGCATGTTATCTATTTAACATTTTTACAGATAAAATGAAAAGAATCATACTTGACTCATATTTGTGGTCTGAGAAAGGATAGTGGGGAAGACATGGGTAGCTGATAAAGATGTTTTATTATATGGCATCTATCATGTAATGCTATAAGAAAAAATATTAAAACCTGGACAGATACAATAAAATGCTGGCAGTTGCTGCATATGTGTCATAGGGCTATGAGTATTTACTATATTCTACTTTGTAGTTTTCTGCAGCATTGATTTTTTAAAATTTTAAAAAGAAAAGCACTTGCAGTTCATTGTCCGATAGCTAAAGAAACTATTTGGATGGTGAAGAAGTAGCGGCCAAGTGGATTAATGTCCAGAGTATATAGGGAGGTCAAACACTTAACAAGAAAATAAATAACCTGATTTAAAACTGGGCAGATGATCTGAATAGACACTTCTCAAAAGAATAAATATGAATAAACAATAAGAACATGAAAAATGCCAGTATCTTGAGCCCCCTGGGAAATGTAAATGAAAACTATGATAAGATTGTATCACACCCCAGCTGGAATGGCTATTACCAAAACAAAAAAATAGAGTATTAAAGGAAGACAAGGATGTAGAGAAAAATGAACCCTTATACACAGTTGGTGGGAATATAAATTAATATTAACTGTGAAAATCAATATGGAGATTCCTCAAAAAAAACAAAAAGCCAACAACAGCCTAACTACCACATGACCTAGCATTGCACTCCTGAGTATATATCCAAAGGAAACTAAGTCTGCATACTAGACACCTACCTGTGTACCCGTGTTTATAGCAGCACCGTTCACAATGGCAAAGATACGGAATCAGACTGGATCCCCATCTTGGTGGGTGAAGAGAGAAAGAAAAATGGTACATGTACATAATGCAGTATTATTCACCATAAAGAAGAATGAAATCCTGTCATTTACAGGAAAATAGATGGAACTGAAGGACATCATGTTAAACGAAATAAACCAGACACAGAAAGACAAGTATTGCATGTTTTCTCTCCTATGTGGCATGGGGAGGGCATGGAAGTAGGAGAGAGATTATGAGAATCTCTAAAAGGGGCCCAAAGGCTGAGGAGAGAGGGCAGAAGGGTGGATGGCTGTGATCAATACGTGATATCTGCACATATGGATATAGACAGCGAATACCATTAAACTATAAAATTAATGTATTGATAGCTACCTTTTTAATTAAAAAATATTAAAGAAGTAAGGAAGGCAGTGAGATGCTCCCATACTGGCTAGCAGGAGGGTCTGAGGTTGGCCAAGAAGTGTGGGAGTTCCCCAGAAGGTTTCCAGGGTGCGCCTTCGCAGGGGACCCAAGCGTGAACCGAGTTGGCCGGATAAATGGGTCTGTTCGGAGGGTGCTCAGCTACTGTTTACGCAGACAGTGAAATTACCAGGTGGAGACTGAAGCATAAATAGCTCCCTCTCTTCTCCCGCGCGTTCCCCCTTCTCACCCGAAGCCCGCCTGTGGTTTGGCAGCCACACTTGGCTGCTTTGCCCTTGGCCCCTCCTCTGGCTTTCTAGTTTATCTGTCTGTGAGGTGACTGCTGTGGGAGTCTGAAGGAAGCAAAGGAAGAGGCCAAAAAAAAAAAAAAAAAAAGGTGGGGGGGGGATGTAATTGACTCTGCATAAAGGAAGCCATCACATGGCTTTTTTCAACAGATTACATTTCATGACCTGAAGGAAACTGGATTTTAGAGCAGGAGGGACAGGGAGTCCTACTGTGTAGGTGCTGGGGCACTTTTGTGGAGATCCTTCGGTTTCTTCAGCCTGTCCTTCAGAATGCTGTGTACATACGTAAGCACACACACCGCAGTCCATGTAAACCCCTTATCACCTCCTGTGGTTTAGTAAAACCCGGCTTCTCTGGGCAGTACTGTACCTGGGGATAGAAACCAGTGTGTTCACAAGGGTCGATTCCAGCCACCACGTTTACCACAAAGGACGTCTTCATAGGTACCTTTAACTTACCAGTGCCAAATGTTACAACTCAAAGAGACAGAGGACTTAGTTGTCTTCCGAATGAATGTGTTATCAGTAGTAACATGAGTAAATAAAAGTAGTAGCTCCTTTTACTTATTCATCCTTATACAGCTGAACATTTAGAGTGTTTCTAAGTTTTACTTTTACAAAGAATGCTCCAGTATCCATGTTTAATATATCCCAGGTTTTTCTCTTCTCTGAAAGAGGGAATGTATTTGCTGGTCCCACCCTGCTAGAAGAGAGCTGTTTTGCAATAGCTTCCAACAAATGTGTCACCACGACCCGAAGCCTCAGTGTCCCTGGGCACTTGGAATAGATACGTATTCTTGCGTCTGACCTCAGCCTGTGACAGGTTCACAGCCTAATCATCTGTCTTTTAGCACATCCTACAAGTGGTTATGACGCACATCAAAGTTCAGAAACCTATCGTATCACGATCCAGCACCAAACTGGGTATCAGAAGAGAAGAACTCAGCTTCCAAATCCTATGATTACCAGTTGTGCTGCTTTGGGCAGATAAGTTGTTAGAATTAAGTGTTGTTTATGAGGTGGAGCCGGGCAACTGTTTGCTGAATGAGTAATGTCTGTGAAAGTTCACTGAAAGCCGAAGGGCCGTACAACCGAAGTTGTTACTGCTGTTGGTATCTCACTCTGGGAGTGGCTTTGTTTGCTAATCCAGATCCCCTGGCTGAAATGTCCTTTCTACTCCTCTTAGAAGGTGTTTGTTACTATCCGTGAAGAGTTATCAGACTGAGCAAACAAAAACAGAGGATACTCAAATTTAATTTTTAAAAGTCCTCTACTTAAGTTTATGTCCTGTATTTAATCCAGCAACCCTATATCTCTGGGACCTTCTTAAGGGTTAGAAACCAGGCTTAGTTGATTGCAAAATGTTCATCTATCAGAAGGAGTGCTTTAAGTTGCTAGTTGATTGCAAAATGTTCATCTATCAGAAGGAGTGCTTTAAGTTGCAGATGTCAGGACATCTCTTGGTGGTTTTAACCGGTGGACTGTGTTTGTGTTGTGGCACAAAGAGTCTTGCAGAGACGGACTGTAGGAAGGCCACGGAGAGGCGAGGACGTCAAGGGTCTTATTCCGAGTGCTGTGATTCTCAGTGTTTCCCTCCATCATCACAAGATGGCTGCAGTAAGCTTTCTCATCAGACAGCTTGACAAAATCAAGAGAAGGAATTTCATCCTCACAAGCTAGCAGACGAGAATGATGTCTAGCTTTTCGGTTTCTAGATTGGAAATAACCACGTGCGGCACAGACTTGGGGCACATTTGGGCAGCTGAGCGTCTGCCAGTGCTGAGCAGGTAATTACTGGGTAGCTATTCTGTGCTAAGGGTTGGAGATACGGAGAGGATGAGGCAAAGATCCCAGCCTCGGGGGTCTGCTTTCCTCAGAGTGGCGAAGGGAAGCCAGTCCTCGTGTCACAGGTCTGCGCGTTAGCAGAGAGGCTCTGCGAGAGCAGTGGGACTGGTCTTGGGCTCCCGCTGTCTGGCCCGCAGCTCAGAAGAGACCCTTTCAAGTGATGCTCCCTGCTACGCAGTAGATGCTCAGGACTCGGTGAGGATTCAACCAGGCCATGCGTGCACACACACCTACGTTTATTGTTGTTTTGGTACATGCTCTGATACAATAAGTGCTATTATATTGATTTTTTTAAATTTTTGTTTTCTTGAGGCAGAGTTTTGCTTTGTAGTTCAGGCTGGCCCTGAACTCACTATATAACCCAGGCTATCCTTGAACTCACAGCAATCCTCCTGCCTCTGCCTCCCAAGTGCTGGGATTACAGACACAAGGTACCATGCATGGCACTGTGATATGTGGTTACTTGGGATTGAACTCAAGACATTGCACTTGCCAGGTAGACACTGGGACCACTGAGCTAAATACCCGACCCCTCTTATATTGATTTAGATACTAGTGTCAGCCAGGGGTCCATGGGCCACAAGATGTCCGTCTTATTGGCATTGGCTAATCTGAGTTAGGGTGTATGACTTGCTGTGTCTGTCACAAGGAGTGGAGAAAATAAGCAGAAATGTAGGATAAATATGTACTGATAAAAAAATAAAGTTAAAAAAATAAACAGATCAGTAGTATAATATATGCCATTTTGTATTAAAATTGGGAAATATTCAGAAAGGAAACAAGCAGAAAATAAGCAGATGGCAGAACCAGGGGAATAAAATTTAGAGGTCGGGAGGCAGAGACAGGAGGATTGCTGAGTTTGAGGCTTGCCTGGGCTACATAGTGAGCTCAGGGCCAGCCTGAATTACAAAGCGAGACCCTGTCTCAAAAAAAAAAAATTTAGAGGTCTAAAGATCTACATAGTTAGCATTTCTCAATATTTTGTAGCCTATATGCATGCATCTGCATGTTATCTTCAGCTCATATTATTTTTTATTTTGTGTTTTGTATGTTATTTTAATGGAAAACAAGTAGATATTAACAAAGAAAGTACAGAAAAAAATTCTTCCTATTTATATGGAAAAAAAAACCAAAGCCCTTCAAGAGAATAGAGAATAAAAATGGTTACTATCTTAAGTATAATGATCTTAAAAAATAGCCAAAATGTTACTCAGAATACAAGTCATAGACAAAAAAGGTCTTCTCTTGTAAAGAAGAGATAAAAAGAAACTAATTATATAAGTGAAATAAATTAGCATATATTTTAAAATATTTTTGAAATAACAGAATAGTTTGGGGAATCATTTGACCTTTTCCCTACTTTTTACTTATCTATCCTCTTTGGCTCTTTCTTTGTCTGTCTGTCTGTCTCTCTTTATATATATTTATATAACAAAATATATAGAGAGCACAACATATGTGTATTTAGTTTCTCATAAGAGAAACTATGTGATATTTATTTCACTTAACATTGATCACTGTGATCTTATTTCACTTAACATTGTGTTCGCAAATGCACCATTTGCATACAAATGCCTCAAATTTGTCTTTATAGCGGAAGAGAACTTCATTATGTATAAATAGTGCATTTTCTTTATTCATTCATCTGTTGAGTCACAAATGCACTGTTTCCAAGATCTAGCTGTTACAAATTTTATTGCTATAAATGTGATATACATGCATCCTTATAAAATAATGACTTCACTTTTGGGAAGATATCTAGAAGGGGATAGCAGGTAAGAAGGAATTTCTAATTTTCATTTTTTGAGGAATCGCTATAAATTTCCATAATGGCTACAGTAGTTTACATTCCACCAACAATGTAGATGGATGGCCTCTTCCCCCTCCCCACATCTTCACCAGCATTTATCATATTTTCTGATGATAGCCTTTGTGGGAAAAGATGATATCTCAGCGTAGTTTTAATTTGAGTTTCTGTAATGGGCAGAGATATTGAATTTGTTTCTTATGTTTGTAGCTCATTTGTACTTATTCTGAGAAGTGTCTACTCATTTTGATTGCCTGTTTTTTGATTGGGTTTTTTATTTTGGGGATCCAAGCTTTTTGAATTCTTTATATATTCTTAGTGTTAGTCCTTTGTGAAGTAGTTAACTAAATGTATTTTCATCCTGTGGGTCTTCTCTTCGCTCTGTCAGTTGCTTCCTTTGTTGTGCAGAAGATCTCTAGTTTTATATGATCCCATTCATTGATTCTCATCATTGGTGTAGCCTTGGAGTTTTCTTCAGAAAGTCCTTACCTATGTCTATGTCTTCCAGAGCTGTATTTTATTTTATTTTATTTTATTCTATTTTATCTTCCAGCAGATGAATTGTTTCTGTTTTAATATTTAGATCTTGTGATTGTTAATGTATGAATGCTAATTTAATTTTTAAAATAAATTCAAGACCGCAGTTGAAAATGAGTCAAGAGAATGGAACAGTGTCCTGCTTCCTTATGAACTCAATCCATCTCACATGCTCACAAGACCCATGTAGATACCTGCTCCTCTGCCAGCGCTGTCAAGAAATTATTATTACCTTCAAGGAGAGGTAGATGAGTGGGTTTTCATGCTGTGATTCCCAGGTTCTTTTAGGGTGCCATTAAGGACTCCCCTAGGCACGGAGGGGCAAGCCCACACCTCATATGCCCCTCCCCCAACACACACACACGCACACACACACACACACACGCACGCACGCACGCACAGTATAAATAGACAGAATTTCTAATTTCTATTTAGCACAGGGTTAAGAGCTAAGACTGGACATTCAGCAGGCCGTCTGCCCTGACCTAGATCTATTACCTGCAGTATATTTCTTTTTTGTGCCTCACATTCTTCATCTGAAAAATGGGAATGACAGTAAAACTGCCAATTTTATAGCATTATTAAGAATTAGAGAGCCGGAGATTTAGCTCAGTGGTTCCAGCGCCTGCCTTGCAAGTGCAAGGTCCTGAGTTTGATCCCTGGTAACCACATACAATGCTGGGTGTGATGACTCACGCCCACCAGCAATCAATACCACATACCACAGTGCCGGGCATGGTAGCTCACACCTGTCATCCCAGCACTCGGGAGGCAGAGGCAGGAGGATTGCTGAGTTCGAGGCTTGCTTGGGCTACATAGTGAGCTCAGGGTCAGCCTGAACTACAAAGCGAGACCCTGTCTCAAACAAACAAACAAACAAACAAACAAACAAACGAATTAGAATTATTTAGCACAAGTATTTAGAATCACTTAGCACAAGTACTGGTAGAGTCTAATCATGCTATGTATTGTGAATTATTGTTAGTACCATTTTTATTGTTAGATATTTAACATTTGATTATTGTTTACTTCAGAAACAAAGAGCGGCTTCTGAGTTAAAGAAAAGAGAGGAAAGAAGGAAAAGAAAGGAAGGGGGGAGAGGAAGGAAGGGAGGAAAGGTGAAAAGCCACTGTTGTAGTCAAAACCCTTCATATCACCAAGGCCTCTGAAGTACAGAGAAATCCAGTGATTGTCTAGGTCAATCGGAGACTATGATTGCAAAGCTAATATAAACTTGAAATTTATAAAATTTCATAGCTCAGAATTTTTTTTTTGAATTGTAAAAGTGGTGCCAGATGACAAGAGCTCTTACGAGTATCTTTCCAGCTCTGGATTCCTGCTTGGAGGTCTGACAACAATGCATCTACTGTAACAGCAGCTGCTAACCTCATCCCCCGCGATAGACCCGACAATGGGATTCCTGTCCAAGTCTTCTTTTAATCACTTGCCCATGCCCAGTTCTACTCAGCAGTGCCCCACCCCCCTAAAAAAATGCCCATCCTCCTAGCAGGGTAATCACTCACTAATCCACTGAGGGAATTCAAGAGATGACCTTGGAAAACTCTAGGCCTCTGATTTATAGGCGAAAGTCATCTATGTTCTTTATAGGTGTTCAGTTAGAAACCCAGAATTTAATCTTTAACTCTTCTTTTGCTCACTTTGCTACATTACTTTCTACAAAACTTTCAAAAATCTTTTTCCAAAATCTGTGTCTTGTGTGTCTCACTAGCTTCATCTTTTCCATTAGCCTGTTCATTGTCCTGCCTAGACTCAGCAGCTAGTAACCTAGCAAATGTGGCTTTAGACAATAGGTCTCGCATGACAAGAAATGGCAGAAGGGGAGTTACCCAGTTGGCTCAGTGTTTCAGAATCGTTAAAGGCACTGGGGCAGCTTCTCTGTAACTTTCCCTGTCCCCCCACAGTAAGAAAGTGGCCACCTCAAGGCCAAGGATTGTGTCTTTCCCAGACAGTGGGGTTAGGAGGACTTTCCCCTCTGTGACTCGCCTCACTTCACAGAGGCCCCCAATCTTCCTTCCCTCCACGCTGTGTTGCCCACGTCTAGGGGCAATGGCACCCGGAGGACTCTGTGGTGGGTGATGGGCTCTACGAGGCAGGATGAAGGAAGGGAAGGTTGTTGGGAAATACGTTCATCTGCTAGGGCTGCTGCAGCAAATACCGGAGGCTGAACAGCCTAATTAACAAAAGTGTGTTCTCCAACTTTCTGGAAGGGAGAAGTCGAAGATCAGGGAGCCAGCGGTGCAGATTCATCTAAGACTTCCCTCCTTGGCTTGCAGCTGTTTATCTTCTTATGGTTCCTCACGTGGCCTTTTCTTTGTGCCTTTGATGGCCTCTTTTCAACTTCCTTTGAAGGTGTAAATACAAACACAGCCACTTTCTGCGGTTCTGAGGAGCAGAATTCCACACATGAATTAGGTAAAGGGACACAATCCCACCCGTAACATTCAGCAACCAACTGTCCCTCACGTTGTGTAGCATCTTTCCTTCTCTTTTCCCCTGAACCTTTGCCTGTGCCACTCTTTCTATCTGGAATTATTTTCTCTTCTCCAGATATTCAAAATATCTCCATTTCCAAACAAATTCACATCTCACCTCTCCCAGGAGTTCCTTCCTGTGACTCGCCCCATCTTCCTGCCCTCCATCCACTGAACACTAACTAACTCGATCCGTATACATCCATCCTGGATATTGAAGATTTGTCAGTCTGGACAAACTTGCCGAAAGCTGCGGAAATGTTATAGACAAGTCCTGACAAATCACACAGTATGAGTGTCTGTTGAGACAAGGCCTGGCCTTTAATTTTCATGAACTTTAATGAAGTGGGGAGAGATTCATCCTACTGAGATGAGAATGTGATCTGAACTGTTCTCTAAATCTGTGTGTTCGCTGTTGTCACTTGTTGACAAAGGAATTTGGAATTCTGTTCCGAGGTATGAGGGAACTTTACGAGTGAGAAATCGAGTTTTCGGTTACAAAAAGGAAATTGGTTGGGCAGAGTTTTATACATCATTGAATTCCAGATCTAGAGGCTCTCAAAAGGCTCCTTCCTAAGTGCACGCTGCCTGCTCTCTGTCCTCACTAGTTACCCTTGTTATGTGTCAGTGTGGAGACGGGAGAAACAGTGCGAGAACACTTGCTCACCAGTGTTTATAGTAGCAATCGTGCCTTGATTTGATTTGACACATGCAATGAACTTCTTAGTCCTCTATACAAAAAAATGTATTCCTCAGAGGAGGGATCTGGAGCCCCTCATCAATAAGATCCTCCTGAGTGTGGAATTATTTGTCATGGCTTCTCTTGGTCATTTTTTAAACATTGGCAATTGCAAGCTTGTTTGGAACCTACAATTTTAAAAGAAGAAGCTGTGACTATGTGGCCCTACTTAAGGCATTGTGCTTTCAAGTTTAATGTTTCAGTCAGAACAAAAGGTCTTTTCATCTCTGATCAGCAATGGACTTCAAAGATAGGGACACGTTTTGCACATCTGCACTGTCCGATAGTTGCCTTTTAAACAGTTTGTATGTAGAAGAAGCCAGGACATGCTCATGCATGTGACATGTGTGCAGGGTAGCACTCCCCCACCCAGTGATGTTCTGAATTGAAAAAATGGACTTTTACATTAATAGCACATTGTTTTTACACTCGCACAGAAAAGTGTCAGAAGTATTGTTCTACGTTTGAATGACTCACTATTTTATAATGTGCCATCTACCATTCTTTCACATTTACGATCAGCAGAGGCCTATCAACTCTAGTCCAGTGGGATAAGCTGTATGAGACTGGTACAACTGAAAGGCAATTGGCACATGACGGACAGCAGCATCAGTTCTGTCTGGTGAGGAAAGAATCACTGATGTGTCAAGAAAGAAGGAAGCTTCAAATAAAGAAGGGAGTGGACTCTTGTGTGGTTGTAGGTTGAAGAATTCTGGGCAAAGGCCTCAGTATGGAAGAGTGAATATGGTGGGTCTGTTGAAGGAATGAAGACTAGTGTCAGAATTCAGAGGCACCTGGGATGAGAGTGGGCAGACAAGACTTCAGAAAGAGGAAACAGATGCACAAATAAGATCTCTAGGGATGCACATTACTGAGAAGTCAGGAAAAGGATCATCAACAGAATAAGGAAGGGTAGAGGGAAATAGCTCGGCACAATGCTTTCTGTTAGAGAGTGGGAAAAGCATTGTGTTACTGGATCACCAGGTATACCTGGACTATTAGTATATGTGCAGATTCAGTTTGTCCAGAGGTCATTAGGGCCAGGAGAGTGTTTTTCAGTAGCCAGACATCCACAATGTCTGACAAACAGGAGGCTTAAATTACCAGGAGAATGGAGAAAATTTTGTCCCTGGACACAATCTCAGCAGAGGATACTATTGTGAGAAGAGAGAGTGGGGAGATTAGCTTATTCCCTATGAGGGAGGTTGAACTTGTGGCGTTGGCAGTAGTTTTCAGTGCTTCTCAGCCTTGACTGCACATTAGAATCACTGAAGGAGGTTTAAAAGTACCAGCGCCTGGTGCCACTCCTGAGCATGCTGACATTATTGGCCAAGAGAATAGCCTGAGGAACAGAGTTGTTGAAAGCTCCCCATGTAACAGCCACAGTTAGAGCCAGCTTTTCATCACTATGATAAAATACCTGACACAGGTAACTTACAGAGAAAAAGAAGATTGTTTTACTCACTTTTTGGAGTTTTAAAGTGTAAAATTGGATACGCAGGTGGTGGTAGTGGTGGGAATATTGGCTTGGCTTCTGTTAAATTATGTAAATGGTTTTACATCACGGTGGGAATACATGTGTGTGTGTGTGTATGCGTGTGTGTGTGTGTGTGTAAGAGTTACATGACAAACAAGAAGTCAGAGAAAGACAGATCATGCCCCACAGTCCCTCCCAAGGGCCTACCCATAGTGACCTATGGCTTAAAGTTTCCACCCTGGGGACCATGTTTGTAACTCTTGAGCAAGCCTCAAAATCCACAACAGAGGCTGGATTATGGAAGCCCACACAGGTAATAATTTGGATACCCTTTGAAAGGCATGAGATCTCATTCATAAGTTTCGGTGAGACAGTGAAAACTGTTTCTTAGAAAGAGAGGAAGCTAATGATTGAACATGTATTATGGGGAGGGTGAAGCTCATGGAAATTAGTTGTCCAAAAAAGTATGTTGTGGGACCGGAGATTTAGCTCAGTGGTTCTGGCACCTGCCTCCCAGACACAAGGTCCTGAGTTTGATCTCTGGTAACCATATACAATGCTGGGCGTGGTGACTCATGCCCATCAGCAATCAATACTCCATACCACAGTGCCAGGTGTCGTGGCCCACGCCTGTAACCTCAGCACTCAGGAGGCAGAGACAGGAGGATTGCTGAGTCCAAGGCTTGCCTGGGCTACATAGTGACATAGTGAACTCAGGGCCAGCCTGAACTATAAAGTGAGACCCTGTCTCAAAAAAAAAAAAAAAAAAAAGGATGTTGAAATCTTGGCATGATTATCAGGGGATACAGCAGGCATTATGTCCATGGGAAAGGAAAGAGGAGGGCAGGCACCAGAAACATATTGGAGTCATCCCAAGAACCTGGTGACACTGACAGGCAGGAGGAAGGATGGGCATTGGAGTGGACAGATTTGGGTTTGTATACCAGCTCTGCTCAGGTTCCTGGACAAACACTTTAATTCTTCCTTCAACTTGTGTATCCATCAGAGAGTTAGATAATATCAGTCTCACAGAGAGGTTAGGAAGAGCACATGAGATCATGCGTAAAAAGTACCTCGCAGCGAGAAAGTATTCAATAGAAGCAATCTCATTCTCATTCCTGAAGCAAATAAAAGGAGCTGACTGACTGATTCAGAACATCCACTTTGGACTCAAACCAATGATCTAAAACCATCTGAGCCCCTTGATAATAGTGTGCTTTTGGTAAGGAACACAAACTCTTGGAACATAAATGTTTTTCCTTCATAAAATGGGAAGGATATTTCTTACATCATGTAGCTCCTAGGATGGTGCTTGTTCCATCATAGGTGTTCCTTTGATGTTGGCCAAAAAAAGTTTGAAGAATCAAGTGTTTTGAGAATTACCAAATATGATGTTTCTGCTGGCTTTTACCAAAATGACAAGCAGTGGTAGCTAGATTTGCTTAAGCAATGTCTCCAGTCATCTTGACTTATAACAGTCAGCCTCTGTATTTATGCTGTGATGATTTGAGTTCCTTAATTCCTAAACTATGATGATACCTTACTTGTCTTTTAGATAAACAGTAATGAGACCTAATGTCTGAGGAATATAATTAGCTCTCTGATTTAAAACGAAATCAAATTGGTGAAAAGTTTTGAGAGCTAACAATAGAAATCACTTATATGATGCCTCTTTTCCTGTCTGATTCTTCGCATTTCCTATGTATTAACTTGTTCACTCCTCACAGCAGTGTGCTCCAACACTGCCCACCTTAGAGAGCAAGAAACTGAGTTCAATAATTTTTTGAAGGTCCCACAGCTGGTTTATGGTAGGTCAGGGATGTTGGGCTGGGATATGTGACATGGTGCCTTATGTTGGTCTTGATTTACATTTTTCTAATAGTTAATAACTCACAGCATCTCTTCATGTTCTTAGTTACTATTTGTGAACCCTCATTCTAAAAAAAGTATGTTATGCTTTCAAATAAAGTATAAAATGAGGAAAAAGCACATTGTTTATGGTGAGAATCTGTTCAGGTCTTTAAAAGTCTTATTTAGAGGGCTGGGGATTTAGCTCAGGTGGTACCGCGCCAACCTTGGATGCACAAGGGCCCGAGTTCAATCCCTGATACCACACACACACACACACACACACACACACACACACACACCTCTGACTTAGTTATCCATTAACATACACGTAGCCACACATATTAAAATATACAAATATTTCCTAGTAAATATTAGCTGATAAAACAAGAACCATCATATTCAATTTGGGTACTATATAATCCCATGTCATTAATGCATACAGGAAAAAAAAGATTAAAAACATTAGAAATTTAAATAGAAAAGAGAAAAATATTACTAAGGCTCTTCACAGTTTAATACTTAATATTCTAATTATTATGAATTATTAACAAACTTAGGGCAGTTCATGCCATGAGAACAGCATCACCCATGTTTTTGCTTTAGCCAGAGTGGTGGTTCATGCCTCTAATCCCAGCACTCTAGGAGGATGATTGAGGGAGAAGAGTCACAAGTTCAAGCCCAAACCCATGCTGAGAGACAAGACCCTATTTCAAGAAGTGTCTATTCAAGTCTTATGCCCACTTCAAAGTGAATGCTCTGTGTTTTTAATTTGTCAGTTATAAGACTTCTTTATATGTTCTGAAGCAAATTGCAAAGCATCAGACTAACAATATACAAATATTTTTGTTTCCATTCTGTGGGTCATCTTTTCCTTTTCTCGATGATGTTCCTTGAAGCCCAAAAGCTTTTAACTCTAATGAAGTACAATTTCTCTTGTCTTTCCTTTTCTGGGTTGTTCATTGGAATTTATATCTAAGAAGACTGCTTAGCTGAAGGCCATGTAAAGTTATTACACTTTCTTGGGAGACTCCTATAGTCTGAATTCTTACATTTAAAGCTAAGATATATTTAGAATTAATTTTTGTCTATTGTGTGAGAAAGGGTCCAACTGCATTCTTCTGCATATGGATATGCACCATTTATTGAAAAGCTATTTTTCCCCATTGAAATATTTTGGCATTCTTGTCAAGAATGTGCACGCTGAACATTTTTTGTTGTTGTTGCTTTATCATTTGAGTGAACACAGCACAAATTTGGAAAATCTTACCATACGTGCTGTTACTACTGTCTTCTATTATGTTTATTTTATGTAATTTTAGATTATATAACATTTTCTGTTAAAATTGCTTGTTGTAATTTAGGCTTTATTCTATATTTCACACTGAAAAATTGATGACAGCAAAATATTATCACTTGTTTTCACATTTCTAAAAGAGAAAAGAGAGCAAGCCAACACTGAAGACCTGGCTTTGGGTCCTCCCGCACACTCTACTATCACACATCTTCCTGGCGCCTCTTTGCCTCGGCCTCCTCCCTCGGCGCAGATCCTCGAGGGTTGACAGCCAGTAGGCTCTGTGCCTAATTCTCTCTTCAGGTTTACAGCTGTGGATGTTTGATTGCCCCTGCCTGTCTACTCTGATGATCTCAGAATCCTTTTCAAAATGCACCTTGCTTCTCTCCCCTGGAGTTAAAACACAGTAATCTTTTTTTTTTTTTTAACAGCAAATCCCATGTGACTAGTGGTTAGGAATAATAGCCCTGACTGTCCTTCTCCAGGTCCATCCTCATTTGTTCCACTGCAGGGTGAGGAGCAGAAACCTAGAGCGGCAGGTTGGCAGGACAAAGAGGCGGGTAGTGCAGGGGCTGCCTTTCAGGGCTGTTCTGCCTGTGGAGTATATGTGAGGTAGGTGGGGCCAGAGGGCCTTGGAGAGAGTGAGTCCGTGTTTTCAGGGGCCCACACAATTCCCAAGGTCAAGCTGCCCCTGGTCTCTGGGTGTTGCCAGGCAGGACAGAGGGAGATCTGGATTTAAGGAAGACAACAGACCGTGATCCAGGATTGGAACTGGGTGTGCAGCGACCCCTCTTAGGGCCTTTAATGACGTCCTCTGTGGTATTTCCATTGCAGGGAGAGGTGAGGGGGCCAGATAGGGAAACGTCGTTTCAGTGAACCCAGCAAGAACACTAAAGATAAACAGGATCTGATCAGTGGCGGATCATTTTTATGCGATGACATAAGGGATTAACAGTAAGTCTTGTTTTCTCTGAAACGAGTTCCTGTGGAACTCAATGAAACAGTCTGAGAAATTAATTTGCTGACACTTCTGAAAGACACCTATAATTATGCCATTTACATCATTTGCACCAACATGTGCTTTGCTCTCTGTGTGTGCTCGTCAGAGCTATAGAATTAGTTTATTCCTACATCAGAGGTGAGGACACACTGTCCTGGCTGAGGTTATTTTGTCTTTGTGGGTGAGTATATATGATAGAAAGGCACAAGTGACACAAACAGGATTTAATTTGGATTTTCCTGTTGGTATCAGTCTGAATTTGAAATAGGGATGCACGCTGGAGCATTTGCTTCCATGGGTGCCCACTTCTGAGCTGGAGCCAGGCTAAGAACTCACAGCTTTCTTTGAATAAGAGATGCTTTTCAGTTCAAAAAAATCACAGATAGTGCGCAGGTTCAGAGCTCCCAAAGGTGGGCAGTGGAGCACCTAGAGTGTCTTCAGAGAAGTTGTCACAAAGCCAAGGCAGGGCTGGAAGACAGCGAATGGGACAACAATGCCAAATGCCTTGCCTGTCGGGAACAGCCATATACAACAGAGAAGTCTCCACCCGAGTGTGAAGGGGGCCCTGCGTTGACCCACAGTGGTCTCATGTCCGCACACTTGAGTGGACTGGCTTTGCTGGCCACCAGGATGGTCTCGTATGATCATCGTGGCCATGTCACCTGGCTCTGTAGAGCTCATTTCCTTTTCTGCTTTCTCTTCCACTGAGACTCAGCCTGGCTCCATCCCCAGGGACCACCTTCCCCCAACCTTGTTCCTGCCAGTTGAATCTCACCTTTTTTGTTAATATTAACAGTAGCAGCAACTCACAAGGACCGAGGGTTTATTTAGTAGCAGAGAAGATGCTGGATGATTTTTAGGTAGGATTTACTCATTACAGTACCCCTCACAAGGTATTAAAAAGAACACTGAGACATTGAGGGGTGAAATAACTTGCTGAGGAACAGAGAGACTTATGGAGCTGGAGTGTGGGGCTGTGTCCACCAGTGTGCTGTGACCTCGGATGCCCAGTGCAACAGCCCCCACCCCCAGCCTGGCCTTCGTCCCTTGGCCTGTTGGATCCCGCATCGTCTCTCTAGCCAGTCACTCACCACAGGTGCTGCTCCTTCTGCCAGGGTACGTCTTCCTGTCTTATCTTCATCACAGCCTTCGTGGCGTGGCTAACTCCTACTGAGTCCCAAACTCACTTCCCTGGGGGACCCACTGAGCTGTGGGCCCTCATCTCCACTGTTACTAGTGGTGTTGATGATGTTATGTGCTTGTGTCTATTACCAAACACTGAAGAGTTGTGATTTGTTGAGCACTCTGTCCTTAGTGCCTAGCTCCGGGCCTGCCCAGATCACATACCCTGTGAGATCTGAGACATGTGAACATGGTGGCTCGGCCTCTGCCTCCAGCTCTTTCCATTCCAAGAGTTGCTTCCTTAGCCTCAGCTGTCTGGTCACAACCAGTCAAGTTAGCCTTGATCGGGGCCTTAAGTAGAGCCTGGTGAGAAACCAGCCCTGGTGGAGAGTGGAGATGGGGTTTTCATGAGAAAGCGTGCAGGGACTTTGTGATCCCATAGGTCCTACTTCTGCGGTCCCGTGGGGACAGACCTTGGTGCTGTGAACTATCTGGGCCATTCCAGGAATGGCAAACAGTTTCCTGATCCATTCATTTATCTAATCATAGTGCAGTTAAGCTAGGACCCATCTTGAGCCCAGTGGGACCCCACCCCCAACTCATCCAGCCTGCTTGATAGGCCAAATAGATGTGGATTTTACAGAAAAAATAATACAGCATATTTATTAGATGATTTTTTGTTTACTATTAAATAAAACTGAGTCATGACTCAGACACATTTTTGTGGGATTGGATAGATCCTCTACATCTTTATTACATTGTGATGGTGGCTACAAAGTGCTGAAACAGTAAGTATTTTCAATATCTAGGTCTATTTATTTGCTTCTTTATTTTTCCCTCCAACCCTTACCAAAATCCTGAAAAGCAGATGTCATTTTCCATATTTTGCACACCAGGAAAGAAAGATTCTAAA
This sequence comes from Thryonomys swinderianus, assembly GCA_004025085.1. Classification (NCBI taxonomy): domain Eukaryota; kingdom Metazoa; phylum Chordata; class Mammalia; order Rodentia; family Thryonomyidae; genus Thryonomys; species Thryonomys swinderianus. Next base: position 5,869 of record PVIC010024327.1, on the reverse strand, counting down.
ACCCTTGGAAGGTGCAGGTGTAAAGGACCTGTGGTTCCAGGGGCCGTCTTTCTCCACCTGTAGAACTGTCTTCCATCAGACTGCAGCGGTTGGAAATGCTCTGGGTCAGTGGCTCTGCCTACCTTACTACCTCTGGCATGGAATCAGAATGCTAATTTCCTCCTGTGGGCTGAGCCAGCCCTGGTCACTGACTGCAGTTATCATCTCTGCTCGTCTCCTGTGCCACGGCACTTTGTCAGCCCGTGGGCACTTTCAGGCAGTGCAAAGGGCTGGCTGTGTTTTTCCTTGGCAACTCCAATCCTCCCCATCCCTAGGGGTGGGCATGACTGGCAGGAGTTCCCACGGTGGCCTTTATCACTGTTGTGCAAACCTCCCTGCTCAGACACCTGCCTGAGCAACAGCACCCGGTACCTGGGCACCGCTGGCTCCAGGCCTCACAGCGGGGGGCTGGCTTGCCTGCTTGCCAGACCCCGTTGCTGCCAAGTGACTGTTCTTTGCCACCCTGTGTGGCTTCCTCAACAGGAGAAGGTCATCGTCACTGAACAAAAGGCCTGAGCGGGTGGAGGTGGGCGACTGTGAGTGCGACCTGGAGGCTAAACATTTTGGGACCACACAAGTATGCTCATTTGTGGCACGTCACTTCCTGCCCTGGGCCCTCTGCAAACACCGTGTCCCGCGGGGCGGGATGTGGGTAATTACGTGGCCCACTGCAGAGAGCTTGTCACCGAGAGGGTTTTGACAGTAGGCAGGTGGAGGTTCTATTTCCGTCATCCAGAGAGAGCTGATGAGAGTGAGATTTCGGTGTCGGAGCTGGTCTCAGTCAACACCGATATGACCAGCTTTGATCATGCGCACGTCTCTCTCAGCTCAGTGAGTGATAGGCCTTGTCTTCTGTAAATGCCAACACTTCTCTGAGAAGGGGTAGAAAGGGTTGAGCTAAAACTCCAGCGTGACCTTTCTGCATCTTCCTGGCAGCTTTGTTGAAGAGTTTCCTGCCAAGGTGGGTGGCGAGTGTCACCCTGATGGCTATGGTTGGGGATCCTTTTGCAGGAAGTCTGTGACACTTCTTGGCATCGTCCCACTTCTTCGAGCTGACACAGTTGCAGTATTTTAGAAAGCGTGTGAGTTTGGACTCCCATTTCTATGCGGTGGCTGTAAGCTACCTCAGCTGCGTCTCCAGTGACTGTCCAGGGCTCACGTCTGCGTCTCCCGGATGAGGAGCGGCGGCTGTTCCAGTCAGCGGGACGCACAGGCCGCAGCACGAGCCTTCCTGCCGGTGTCCGTGCACTGTTCCGCGCGCATCCGGATCCCCGCCCTGCTTCCGACGCGGGACCTGCCGCTGGCCATTGCCACAGGGTGTCCGATCACAGAGCACCTGGAATAAGGAGGCATGAAGCCAGGGTCACACAAAGAAACAGCAACACAGGACCTCTTGAAGCAGGCCACGCCCTCGCGGCACTGTTCGGTCCCTGGAACATCTCAGGCTGAGAGTTCAGCGTCAGAGCAGCAGGTTCAGACACAAACTCCGTTGTTTCTGAAAGTTAATGGGCAGCCAAGTTCATCTCTGTCTCTGCGTGTTTTGTGAATTTTGTAAGAATTGGGGTTCAGTTAGTAGCTTTTGTGTGTGTGTGTTACTAGAGGTCAAACTCAAGGCCTTGCCACTGAACGACATCCCGAGCCCCTCGTTGTTTTATTTTTTTTCTTTTGAAACAATACCTTACTAAGTTACTCACTTTAGGTTTGAACTTGAGATCCTCCTGCCTCAGCCTCCCACACTAATGGTGTGCACCAGCATACCCTCCTTTATTAGCTATCAAAGAACCGGATTTTCCTGTATTGGTGGTGGACTCTGAACACGGCCTCTTGGCTTCTTTCACTGGGCTATTCCTGTTGTGGTCAAACCATCAAAAAGATACTCTTAGACATGCTGGGTACTTCCTGAGTTCTTTTCCTTCCTCTTCAAATAAGCAGGAGATGCACCTAAGCAGTAAAGTATCCTTTGAGTGAGCACAATCTCCTAACCATCGGAAGTTAGTGGGAGCTTTGCCCAGGGAGAAGAATTAGAAATCAGCCCACAGAAATAAATGAATCCGTTTCCATAGTGACGAGAAACCTTCTCTCCCTAGTTTTTAGCCTGCGTTCCCCCACGGATCCCTTAGGCAGAATAACAATAAAGTCGAAGAAAACATTTTATTATCTTAATGGATTCTTAATTTAAAGCCAAACCCTTTAAATTATCTTTCCAAGGATACGGCTGGCCGTGATGGTGGGAGAGATACCGATGCGGAATCGCGGAGGGGACAGCACCTCCCAGCGCGGGGGCGGAGGAGCGGAGCCCCGAGCTGCGCGCGCAGCTCTTCCTGGTGGCTGGCGCCCCCGCCGTGTTTCATGTTTCACCGGGAAAGGAAGCGTGCACCTGTCTGTGTTCATCTGCCGGTGGCATTTCACACGGTGCCCGCATGTGGCAAACACGACAGGCCTCCCTCACTGCGCCCCCAAATCGCGCTCTGCAGCCGCCGCGTCCTCCCAGGCAGTGGAGCCCCGTGCTACCTTCCGCCCACCAGCCGGCCCCGGGGCCCCGACCTTTGTTCTGCAGCTGCCACCGGGCCTGCCTCCGACGCAACCTGGAGCCTCGCAGAGGCCCAGCAGAGGCTGCGGAGCTGGCGACAGAGACCCGGGGAGGGGGACCCGGGGAGGGGGACCCGGGAGGACTGAGGGTGTAGCCGCGGAGCCCGAAAGGCGCGCCGCTGCCCTGTCTGTGAGGCCGGACTCAAGGCTGCTGCTCGGTGTGGGAAGGGGGAGCAGACGCGCGAACGGGGCGGGAAAGGGCTGGGTCAGACACATCCTCGACTTCCTGAGAGGCCGTGGGAAGAAAGGCTTGGTTCTCTGCCCTGGTTCCTTCCCAGGGTGACCATGTGCCCCGGTTTTCCTGGAAGGATTAGTTTCTGTCTGTTGTCTCAAAAGAACTATCAGTGTCACCCATTTTTATATTCAAAAGTATCTCAGAGGTGTGACCAATACAAACTCAAGATACCTACTCAGGGGCCACGGCGGTCCGTCTAGTCTTCCACCCTGGCCTTTTCTGTACTTCTTCCGGTGACTGGACTTGGGGATTATAGATCTGAGTGTCTTTCCATGCTACACCAGCTCACTGTACCCGGCTGAGGGGGAGGGCAGGGCTGGGCACTCGCCAGGCATGATCAGGCGCTGGGCTCACTGCCTGGCACTACAAAAATTAATCAGTAAAAGAGAACTGGAGCTGTGAGGACGTGTTTCTTGAGGTGCGAACCGGATTCTGCACTATTAAGCAAAATAAATCAGACATGCAAGTTTAGGTACCACGTGGCTTCTCTTATATGAGAAAACCGAAGTATAAATAAAGGACAAACAAAAAGATAATAAAAAACAGGGAGCTAGAACTTCTGCAGAAGTGAAGGAGACCAAGACAGAGGGAGAGGGAGAAAAGGAAAGGGGATGAAGAAAGATTAAGAGGTGATTTGTGTAAGTACCAGCTCCCCACAAGGAGGGCGCTCACGGCGTGCTGCAAAAGTGGTAATAAAAAAGACACAAACTGGGAGTGAAGGGGTTGCTTATTTCTGTTTCATATTAACATATGTAATAATAACCCAGTGGTTGGTTAGATGTGAGGTTCTTGAGGGCAGGGGAAGTATTTCTCATCCTTCTCCTGGCTGGGCCAGTTTGTAGGTACTCACTGAGATGTGTCACGGCCATAATAAGGCAGCGGTTGCAGCAATAGTAAAGCAAGAACGTTTATTTGGATCTAAATACCAAGCACACTTTGGTAGAGTGAGATTGAGTAAATGATGTAAAAAAAGAATTTTGAAGATTATTATTTGTCTCTCATTTTTATCATAGGATATTTGAATGAAAAATAGACCAAAATAAAGGGAGGAGAAAAGATAGGAAATCTCATACCTTCCAGAATGCTCTTGACTAGCTTTTTGAGATACAGATGTCTTGAGTCCTCACTCAAACTCGTATATGAGCAGAGTGTGTCTGTATATTCCCGTGGCTTTTGGACACAGTGTCTTATTGGGGTCACTGCCTCTGGGGGCCGCACCATTGCTCTTAGCAAACTGGGAGATACACGTAGCCTCTAGCAGTTCTTCAGCTGAGCAGTGACAGCTTGGTATCATGAAGAATTTCTGTGATCACCCCAAGTGGTGGGGGAGAGATTGGGAGAAATAATAGAAATTGTTTATTAATTTATTTGGCCTAGAGAATATTCTTTCCAAGAGGATTCTGCTTTTGCCAGAGTTTCCTGTCACTAGGATTGAGTGTAGATGGGAATCTGGATGTGAAATCAGAAAATTGTTCTGTATATTCTCAATTCATCAGTTAAATGTCACTGGACAGACAGGTGAGATCTTAGATCACTCTGAATGCCAGTTTCCTCACCATGCAGGTAGTAATTTTTATCACATAACATCACAGTGAAGTTCAAATGAAATCCAAAATGTACTTTATAATATCTAGCACATAATTGACAACTAGTACATATAGGCTAGTTAAAGGGAAAGTAGTATATTCTTTATAATTTCTTATGGAAGGCAGGATTTGGGATACAGAGATGCATTTGAGATTGGGCCTAAACTACATTGACTGATTATAAGCCAACTCATTTAACCCATTAATTAGTTCTTTGAACTGTAGTTTCCTCATTTATATACTGAAGTGTTAAATTAACAAATTTTGCATAATGACATGATGATCTTAATTGTGATCTTATTGGTTGCTTGGAAAAGGAGGAAAGAAAATATCAATTCTATAGTACTTCTCTAAAGACTGATGAGAATAGCATTTTATTGTTATTCAAATCCTATACTTCAACTAATACTATATTTCAACTGTTTTCAACCACATCTGTAAATTATAATCACTGGAAGAGGAAAACAATAAAACAAAACAGATCCTGTTGAATGGGATCACTGGAGGGGTGGAAAGTATAGTTTTAGAAGCTCTCTAGACCACTATCATGGGCTACAGTGTTGAGAATTGCCATGGGGGGTCGATATCTCCAAAAGAAAGTTTTTGGAAGCATTCATAGGTCATTTTTCATAACTCAAGGGGCTATAGGCAGGAAGATGGAAGAAACTGGAAAGGGACCTAGTGGATGTGGGAGAGGTAGCTTATCTATGGGTAGTTGCCCCCTGGAAAGTTGCTGGGTGCTTTAAAGCACAGAGATCAAAGACAGTGATGCTCTCCTGTGAATTTCAAGTGCATGGGATCATTTTGATTCTGGCCTTTCCTCCTTGTCTCCTTCCTCCTATGTCTCTGATTCCACCAGCTGTTTCCACACAGTGCAGTGGAAGCCCGCATTCATGTCCTATTCCAGCATAACAAACAGCCACAGGTACCATAGCATTACAAAGCACCTGCTTATTAGCTCACAGTGCTGCAGTTGAAGAGTAGCTGGATTCTCTTTTGAGAGTCCCACCAGGCTGAACTCATGGTGTGGCTGCTTCCAAGCTTATCTTGGTTGCTGACAGACACTAGTCCCTTTCTGTTGTAGGACTGCACTTGCTTCTTTCCTTGCTGGCTGGCTGCAGAGGACATGCTCAGTCCCCACAGTCCCCTCCCACACCTTGTCACATGGCCACATCAGTGGTGGAGAATTTTTTAATTGAATTCTTTATTGTTACAATTTATATAATTTATCTCACAATCACATATAACATTGGAGAATTTGTACCAGTATATGACACAAGTTAATTCTCATTTTTACCCATACCCCTACCCCCCCACACCTCCCCACCCCCTTTATACATACTCTTTTATTTTCTTTCTGAGTCATATTTATTCCTTCCCTTCATTACATTCCCACACCAAATTTCCTATGGAAATTTCC